>CABFKQ010022408.1:0-10990 GCA_901779485.1 Panagrolaimus sp. PS1579
ATTAGTTTCACCTTTTGGATTTTTAATCTTTTGAATAACCAAAACAGTTTAAAATCGGAAAAAAAAAAATTTTAATGTCGTGGAAGATCTTAACAAAGGACGGAAATGCCACCAACTAATGGTTAACTTCTTTAATTCATTTAAGTAAATTTTATCCAGGAACTTGAGATGTCGTCAGTTCCTCTCCTTTTAATTATCAGAAAATGTTAAACTGAATGTCCATTTGGCTGGGGTATTTGAACAGATTTTTTGCTTAACTTTTGCTGGACTCAGTTTTCCGAATTGCCACATTGACGGCCCCGCAGATGTCTTGCTGATAATAAATATTAATTTTTCGATTCAAAACTTTTATCTGAATTGCTGTTGTTTTCTTTTCAGATTGCATTTCTCTTCCTCGTCATATTACCGGAAAGGATATGTTGCATTATTTTTGCTTTCGTGTTTTGCCTGACATTGCTTTTACTTTTTCTCGTGCCTTTAATTTTTACTGAATTTGCAGTATTTATGTTTTTTTTTTCGTTCTTTACTTGTTTATCTTTTGCTTTTAGTCTTTCTTTTGCTCTTTTTTTTCTCTTTTATTAATAAAACAAAAATAAATGAGTTGACCTCACTTTTGCTTTAATCCCGGCTGATTTCTTCGTTTGCCATATTTTTATCTTTCACTTTGGGGACGATTTTTAGAATTTCCTTTGTCTAAATCTGGGAGGACCTGTTGAAGTCTTAAGCTCGTTGATTAAAATGTGTGTCGGACTTGTCACACACGGTAATTACTTCGTGCTTGCCAGTCGCTGCGATTCATTTAACTTCTTTTGATTGCGAATTTAAAATCAGAGACGGAGGATCATACTTCTGGATTTCAACAATTTTTACACTACTCTTGATGTCCGAGTTTTTAAGGAAATTTGGCCTTCGAAGAATTTCAATGTTGCTGAAGATAAAAATTAGCAGCTTCAAAGATGAGTGTCTGAAACATTCACTTCATTTTGAACTATTGACTTGGGAATACAGCTTTTGAACTTAGTTCGTCGAAAGCGATTTGTTTAAAATCTAATACAGGGAAAATTTAATTGAATATCGATCCGCACCGCTCATTACGGGGAAAGATGTGAGGGGAAAGGGGAATTAAATATATAAATATTTTTGAATTTTTAAATTTTATATTTTCGTTCTTTTAGAAACTTTTTAACGCGGTTTACCAAACAAGGCAAGATTAATATTTTGGCGTCTAAGACATTCATTTTGAAGTCTTAATTTTAAAACCTCTTCGTGTGTCGATTCTGTGTTAACAGCATTCACTTGATGACGGTCGTAGTAATCTTGTTGCCTTTGTTCTTCTTCCTCGTGTTCCATTTTTTGAAGACAATATCTTACTACGTGTCCTTGCTTGCCACAATAATAACAGACTCTGTTATCGAAGTTACAGTACTCTTGTCCTTCGTCTTGCTCATCATCATAGCCTAATTGATCTTCATCATTAGCATCGTAATCTTGTTCTTCGTCATGGTCATCACTATACCCTAATTGATCTTCGTCAAAGCCTGATTGAACCTCATCGTTAGCGTCGTAATATCGTTCATCATCAAAATTAGCTTCTGAATCCTCTTCATCAGCCCTCAAATTTTCAGCTATCTGTCGCGCTAACTCATCAATATCCACTTTTTCAAAGTTAAGACTTGTCTGAATCGTTGCAATTCCTGAACTAGGGGCATCGATATTTCTAAGTTTCAAGAACACTTCATTCTTTCGAGCTACGTCCAAGGCTTTAGCATAAGTATCTGGTTCTGCTTGTCGTACAAGAAATGCTAATTCTGGATCCAGTTTCAGCAAAAATTCGTCGAGCATTTTCTGAGCTTTTATTTCATTGCTTAATCCGGCTGTTGCTTGTTTTGCCAGTTTTTCAAATCTTATTACAAATGAATTTAGATCTTCATGAACCATTTTTCCCTCCATCAAGCTGAGTTCTGCCAAAGCTAAACTTCTAAAACTGACATCTTCAAATGATTTCTTTAATTCTTTAATGACTTCATCAAAGTCTGTCTTAGTTTGAAGGATAATATCAACTTTATCTCTTGCTGGTCCAACTAAATAACATTTTAATTTAGCTAACTTTTGGGTACTACTCAAAGTCTTGTGCTCTGCTTCCATTAAATCATTAAAGCTTCTGAGCCATTTGTCGAAGTCTATTTCTGGATTTCCGTCGTAAGGTACGAGCCGCATATAATCTGAGAAGGATTCTAGAACACATACAGTTGCCATCCTTGGACAATTAATATTTAAGTGCTGTTTGTCTTTCGTTTCACAACTTTCTATATCTACCATTCTTGGCTTTTTAAACTTAGCTAATCTGTCGATTTTACACCGTTTTTCTTTTACAACTCGGATCTGCTTGCCTCTGTTCCAACCTTCAGTGTCAAACCCTGGTTCCGTAACCTCATTTTGTTTTTCCTTCAACGGTCGATCCTCAAGTTGTGCTTCTGTCGATGGTATATCAATGCCTCGTAGCTTCAAAACTAGTTTATCCTGACTACCAAGACTGGGGTGGTGTGGGTGGGACCCTTCTTCTACTTCTGCTGCTTCTTGATTTGACTTCATTGGCTTGACAGTCATGAATTCAGCTTTCTGTTTGACTTCTTCCGTCAAAACTTGTCCGGGAATAATTCCTTGAATCACTTTTGCTTTAATTTCAGGATCTTGAGGATCATCTTCGATTGCTGTTCAGCTTTCGGATATAGAGAGAGACATGAAAGTAGAGAAATTTTGTAATGGAGTAGTACAACGCAAAGCGGATTGCTCCACCGCGGACAGTCTCCGTAAGACAGATAAGACAGAGAGAGAGTTTGTATAAAAAGGATTCTCCTTTAGAAATCCTTCCAGCTTATCTTGAGCATCTTTTAGCTCCTCAATTAGGGATGCTATCTCATCTGGATATGGGCTGTTTTGTAAGCCTTTGCTTACTTTCTTGTCTTTTTCGACAGTATTATCATAAATACTATTTCGCACGTTTTTAATTTCGTTGCCCAAGTTTAAATCTTTTTCAGTGACCAAAATACGTGCCTGCCCAAAGTTAAGCTTCATAGCTTCTTCCATTAACTGGGAATTAAAATCATTTGATTTTTTCATTTTTTAAAGGGCCAAAACTTTTTCCGGAAAAAAAATAATAAAACTCGTTTTAAAACGAGAGGGCAAACTCAACGAAAATTTCGGAGTCTTCTGCAGGAATTTGACTATGCTTCCGTCGATAGAAGCAAGCTCCGTTAATAATTTTAAAACTTTAACCTTACCTCGAGTAGAACAGGGACAACCAACCACTCGCTGCTACCAAAATGTAAAGACCTGTACTTAGGATAAAATACTTCTTTACTTGAAATGTGATTGTGTTGCTGTGTCTCTTCGAAGTTGGATAATTTAAGTAATAACAGTTTATTATAAGGAGCAAACAAGTATACAACAGGGGATCAGCCTGGGTCGACGCCGACTAAGAGTTTCCTAGCGGCTTATATAGTAACAGAAATACACAGATACAAAAATAGAAACTAGCAAGTTCCCATNTTTGGAAATCGGCCGCTATTTTCCCATGGCTTGTAATCGTCGAAATAGAATTCGTATAGTGCCCTTTTAGTGATGCTGCAAAAGTCTTTAAGTGAGCATACGGCCAGTTGCTGCCATGCTGATTCATGATTGAAAGAGAGAGATGCTGCAGCAGTTTGCAAAGGGAAAGTTCCAACATCACTGATCATTGATCATAGTAACTGCATGATGGCCGTAGTTTTATGAGATTGCGCTCGGAATACTGTAGAATTTGTCGCCTGGAGCCTTCAGTCCTTTACATGTTCCACCCTCATTTAAGCTCGCCACTGAGCTTCAGAGTGAGTTTATTTGTGTGCATTTGTTGTCGTTTCCTGAAAATTTGAAATGATTACGTAAAATAACTTACCTCTTTTCATTCATCATCAGTACTATCAGCTTCAGGATTTGTACCATGATTAATACCAATAGCTTTTATTTTAACCAAAAGATTAGAGTAAACTTGTTCAATAATAATGTTTTATGCAAGTGCCTCAATTAATATTTTTCATAGTTTCATATTATCGGCATTGTAGTCTTTTCCAAATTTATCAGTATAATTTTAAAGAGTTTTTAATAATTCTGTCATCATTATTCTTGGCTGATTTTGTTTTGTTTTTCCCTTTTCGCATTTACCTGATTGCGATAGTGAAGACTATCAAAAATTTTCAAAATTTCTTTCCTGGCCTTTATTGTTTTTTTTCACTCGTGGCACTAGCAAGATTCTCCCATTGATAGTGTTTCTTCTTTTCTTTTCATTCTCTTACAATATTTTGAAGCATAGCAAGAAAAAAAAAATATGCTTGTTTCTTCTTTTCTTTTTCTGTCTTCCTTCTTTTTCTCCCACGGCCATTGCCTTGCTTCCTTCGATCGATCTTGATTTTTCCTTTTTCTCATTTTCCTTTGCTTCATTTTTTCCATTTTCACTTTACTTTTTCTTCTTCCTTTTTTCAGCTGTAATTTTCTTTTCACGCTACGCTTTTTAATCCACAGCTTAAAATCTTCCCCATTATCTGCCGTATCCACGATCGAGAGAAAAAAAAATAAAAATTTTGAGCGATTATTTTGCGTGTGATATTTATCTATGTATTTGTTTTGTTCTTCCAAATTTAACTATCTTTCTTTTTCAGCTTTAACAGTTCTAAATTTCATAATGGTAAACTCTTCTTTCTCTTTGACATTATATGGCTTCTTTTATGACTCTGGGATAAAGTTAAGTATTTTATCACAAATTTTTCTGTCCTATCCCATTAGTTATCTTTCCGTTTTTACTTAATTTTGTTCTCTTTTCCGAAATTCGTCATATCAAAGAAAAATGTTCTTTCACACTATTGTACTCCAAAGTTCAACAATTCTGTGAAATTCTGATTTCTTTTTGATTATTTTGTCTGTGACCACCACTCTTTCCGCCAGGAATATTACCATTGAGCTAAATTTCTATTCCTTCTACGCACTCGTTTGCTCTTTATCTAGGACTAACTATAACATTCCTTATTAACGTTCACTACTAACATTCGTTTTTAACGTTCCTTGTATCGTTCCGACTTAACGTTCTTCATCTATCGTTCATCTGAGCGTTCCTCTTTTCACTTTTAAAGTTGTGAACGTTGTTTATGAACATTCTTTCTTCATCTTTTATTTAGTTACGACGTTCCATCTGAACGTTCCTTGTGAACGTTCCTCTTTCAACGTTGATTTAATGGTTCCCCTCTTAACATTGATTATGAATCTTATCGTTCTTCTTGAACGTTCCACATTAACGTTCTAATTACATCGTTCTTCTTGAACGTTCCAACTACATTGTTCTTAAAGAACCTTCTCTTCAATCGCATTTTAATGTTCTTCGTGAACGTTCAAGTTTTAATTGTTCTCAAACTTATCGTTCATTATGAACGTTTTAATTTTGCCGTTCTTTTGAAGGTCTACTAAAGTGACCGTTTCAAGTTAATTCTTATTCTTCTGTTCCACCCTCATTTAGAGTTTCTGCTCCATAGAAAGATGATGTCCAAATCCTTAACAAATTCTGCTTAACCTGGAGAACAGAAACTAACTTCGTTACTGTTTTGGGGCACTTTTATTAAGTTTAAGGTTTTAGTGACTTTCGTGCTTTTGTGAATCTTCCCATCATAATTACTTTTATCTACAACAATAATTAGGTCTTTTTGATAAATGAAATCATCGGTCAACTTTTTGGGTTGCCTCTTAAAATCATATGAATTTGCTGTACTTTCTGAATAAAAATTTCTAGAATTTTTGGTGGATTTGACAGTAGCAAAAATCAGAGGTTATAGTTGTTCAGTAACTTTTTATAACTTTGGCTGAACTGCTATTCGACTTTTCGAAAGAAATTCAGACCTAAATCAGCTGAATAAAGTGTACCTTGAATATGCGAAAGCTTGTATCACATGCATTTAGCTTATTAACTCGTTCAAAGACGTATAGTGATTTTTCTTCGGGATTCTTAATTCAATAAAGTACTGCAGCAGCATCATTAAAATAGATGAAAATTTATCGATAACCAAAATATCTTTATGTTAATTTTCTGAAGGATCCAGCTTTTGCAGTTCTGCTGTCGTGGAAGGTCAAAATGAATAGCGGTAGCGGAAGGAGGACGTTTTGCGCTGACGGCATCTTATTTGAGTGAATGCTCTTCTGGTCTTCAAGATGTCACTAAGAACTCCTCTTTTAATTATAAGAAAATGTTAAGCTGAATGTCCACTTTACTGGAGTATTTGAATCAATTTTCGCTTAACTTTTTCAAATCGTACTATTTTTTCTCGTTATATCACCAAAAATTTGCATTAATTTTGCTTTTGTGTCTTGCCTTGCATTTTTCACTTTTCTTTTTTCGTGCCTTTAATTTTTTCTGAATTAATTTTCATTCATTCTTTGCTTTTTGTCTTTCTTCTGCTTTTCTTTCTTTCGCTATTATGACAAAGTTTGTCTCACTTTTGTACTTGTTTGAATCAATGATACTTTACCGTTTTACTATCTTTTTATCAGATTACTCCTGGAAAAATAGTTGGGATTTTACCTGCTCAAATCTTACAGTACTTGCTGATGTCATCATATTGTCGATTGAAGGTATGTCGGATTAGTCACAATTGGTAATTACTTCGTGATTGCCAATCACTGCGATTTGTCTGACTTTTCTTCTGATTTCGAATTAAATTCTCCGAGTCACGGAATTATACTTTTGGATTTGACCAACTTTTTACACAGCTCTTGATATCTGAGCTTTTTATGAAAACTTTGCTTCTGAAAAATTTCAGTGTTGCTGGAGGTTAAGATTATTAACGGGAGAAAAATTCTACGAGCTGATGGTCAGTTTCTATATCTCATTTAAGTTATTCTCTTCAAAACAAAATGCCACCAATAACTATCATTTTGCTGGAAGTTTGAATCAGCTTTCGGATTTTCATAACAAGACAATTTCTGCTAAATTTTAAACTAACTTTCTTTGAATTTCAAAAAGAACTGTCCAAATAGACTTCAACTTTGGAACTGTTGACTTGGGAGTACTGATTGTAAACTTAATTCGTTGAAAACGATTTGATTAAAATCTGATACAGGGAAAATTCAATTGAATATCGATCCGCACCGCTCATTACGGGGAAAGATGTGAGGGGAAGGGGAATTGAATATAAACATATATTTTTGAATTTTGAATTTTATATTTTTGTTCTTTTAAAGACTTTTAAAACGGTTTACCAAACAAGGCACGATTAATATTCTGGCGTTTCAGACATTCATTTTGAAGTCTTAATTTTAACACCTCTTCACGTGTCGATTCTGTGTTAACAGCATTCACTTGATGACGGTCGTCATAATTTTGTTGCCTTTGTTCTTCTTCTTCTTGTTGCATTCTCTGGAGACAATACCGTACTACGTGACCTTGTTCGCCACAATAATAGCAAACTCGATTGTCGAAAGGCATGTAGGAGTTACCGTAATCCTGTCCGTCATCCTGGTCATTTTTATAGCCTAACTGACCTTCATCAGCACCTACTTGATCCTCAAATCTATCTTCTAAATATTGTTCGTGTTCTTCTTGCAAAATTCTTTGGTAACAGTTGCGCACTAAATGTCCCGGTGTTCCACAATAATAGCAAACCCGGTCATCATAATGCTCATTAGAGTTCTCGTAACTTTGTCCGTTGTCTTGCTCATCATCGTATCCTAATTGATCTTCATCATAAACGTCGTACCTTGTCTCATCTTGATAATTGGCTTCTGCGTCATCTTCATCAGCCCTTAAATTTTCAGCTACCTGTCTTGCTAACTCATCAATATCCAAATTTTCAAAGTTAGGACTTGTCTGGACTGGCGCAATTCTTGCTTTGGGGGTATCAATATTTTTAAGTTTCAAGAAAACTTCATTCTTTCGAGCTACGTTCAAGGCTTTAGCGTAAGTGTCGGCTTCAGTTTGTCTTACAAGAAATGCTAATTCTGGATCCAGTTTTAGTAAAAATTCGTCGAGTATTTTTTGGGCTTTCACTTCTTCGCTTAATCCGGCTGTTGCTTGTTTAGCCAGTTTCTCGAATCGTACAACAAATGAATCTAAGTTTTCGTGAGCCATCTTTGCCTCCATCAAACTAAGTTTTGCTGAAGCTAAACTTCTAAAACTAGGATTTTCAAAGGATTTCTTTAACTCCTTGGTGACTTCATTAAAGTCTGTAATTGTCTGAAGGATAACATCGATTTTATCTCTTGCTGGTCCAACCAAATAACATTTTAATTTAGCTAACTTTTGGGTACTAGTTAAACTCTTATATTCAGCTTCCATCAAGTCATTAAAGCTTCTGAGCCATTTGTCGAAATCTATTTCTGGGTTTCCATCATAAGGTACAAGCCGCATATAGTCAGAGAAAGATTCTAGAACGCATACAGTTGCCATCCTTGGACAATCGAAACTTAAGTGCTGGTTGTCTTTCGTTTCACAACCTTCTTTATTCATCATTCTTGGCTTTTCAAACTTAGCTAATCTGTCGATTTTACGCCGTTTTTCTTTTACATTTCGGATCTGCTTGCCTCTATTCCAACCTTCAATGATAAATCCTGGTTCCGTAACCGCATTTCGTCTTACCTCCATCGGTCGATCCTCAACTTGTGCTTCTGCTGATGTTGTATCAATGCCTCGTAGCTTCAATACTAGATTATCCTGACTGATTTGACTGGGGTGGTGTGGGTGGGACTCTTCTTCTTCTTCTGCTTCTTGTTTTGTTGATTTTTGAATTTCATTGTCAACTGGCTTCATTGGCTTAACAGTCATGAATTCAGCTTTCTGTTCGACTTCTTCGGTTATAACTTGTCCGGATATAAATTCTTGAATAACCTTTGCTTTAATTTCGGAATCTCGAGGATCCTCGTCGATTGCTGTTAAGCTTTCGAATATAGAGAGAGATATGAGAGTATAGGAATTTTGTAATGGATCTGTACAACGCGACCTGGATTGCTCCAGTGCGGACAGCCTCCGTAAGACAGATAAGACAGAGAGAGAGATTGGGTTGGAAGGATTCTCCTCTAGAATTTCTTCCATCTTACCTAGAGCTGCTTTTAGCTCCTTAACTTGGGATGCTATCTCATCCGGATATGGGATTTTATGTAAGCCTTTGCTTACTTCCTTGTCTTTCTCGACAGGATTATCATAAATACTATTTTGCACGTTTTTAATTTCATTGCCCAAAATATTGCCAAAAATTCGTGCATATTTAAGCTTCATTGCTTCTTCCCGGGGAATATTAAATGTTAATTCAACTGAATTCATTTTTGAATTGTTTAGCTTTCAGAAAAAAAATATAACCAAAAGGTTTCTCGAAAATAAAAAGATTCCGGAAAATTTCTCGTATTTTACGAGTTGGGCTTTCTCAACAAAAATATTTGGAGCCGGAATTTTAAGCTACTTCTGCAGGTAATAGGCTTCCGTCGATAGAAGCACGCTCCGTAAATAATTTNATAAAAAGATTCCGGAAAATTTCTCGTATTTTACGAGTTGGGCTTTCTCAACAAAAATATTTGGAGCCGGAATTTTAAGCTACTTCTGCAGGTAATAGGCTTCCGTCGATAGAAGCACGCTCCGTAAATAATTTTAAAATAATCAAACCTCGAGTTAAACAGGAACAACCACTCGCTGCTACCAAATGTAAAGACCTGTACTTTGGGTAAAATACTTCTTTACTTGAAATGTGATAATGTTGCTGTGTCTCTTCGAAGTTGGATGATTTCAATAATATAAGTTTATTAAGCGCTTTTACAAGGAGCAAATGTAAGTATACGTCAGGGGATCAGCCTGGGTCGACGCCGACTAAGAGTTTCTTAGCGACTTATATACTAACAGAAATGTAGAAACATACACAATTACAAAAATAGAAACTAGCAAGTTCCCATGAAATCGTATAGTAGCATTTGCTGAGTTTTGCAGGATGTTGCTGAATGTACGGTATTGTTAGGAAATCGGCCGCTATTTTCCCATGGCTTGTAATCGTCGAAATAGAATTCGTATAGTGCCCTTTTAGTGATGCTGCAAAAGTCTTTAAGTGAGCATACGGCCAGCTGCTGCCATGCTGATTCATGATTGAAAGAGAGAGATGCTGCAGCAGTTTGCAAAGGGAAAGTTCCAACATCACTGATCATTGATCATAGTAACTGCATGATGGCCGTAGTTTTATGAGATTGCGCTCGGAATACTGTAGAANAGGGAAAGTTCCAACATCACTGATCATTGATCATAGTAACTGCATGATGGCCGTAGTTTTATGAGATTGCGCTCGGAATACTGTAGAATTTGTCGCTTGAAGACTCTAATCCTTTACAGAACGTGGTTTTTTAATGGATAAAAAAGGTAACAATTTTTTTAGCCATTTCTCATATTTTAAATATCTGAAAAGGTGTTCAAGATATTAAACTTTTATTTATTCAATCATTTTAATAGGCAGTATTAGCAAAAAATCTATCATTTATAAATGGATTTGTAGCTGAGAATTTCATAATTGGTCCTTCTGGGATATTATTTTCCTGATACGGAATTGGCGAAGATGGTGGAGTACTTAAATCCACCAAAACTTCTTCTTTCATTGGCGTTGAATAATGTGTGCCAACGGTAATTGGAGCACGGCAATTTCCAAATATTGCATTTGAATCCCTTCCAACTTTAACTTGGGCAAAATATTCAACGATAAAAAAGTTTTCAACATTTTGAAATGGAATTAATGCAGGAATATAAAATTCTGGAGAAAATGTAAAAGTTTGTCCAGCAGAAATTTTTGGCATAATCCGTGGAAGACCAACACCTAAAATTTTGGTGGTTATAATAAAAAATCGCCTAAGAAAATTGAAAACACAGCTGAATGAAAATGAAAAGATAAATATTTTTGTAAAACTGACAAAAAATAATTATATGAAGCAAAAAGGCTCGAAAATGTTATTG
>CABFKQ010022551.1:329-10846 GCA_901779485.1 Panagrolaimus sp. PS1579
GAAATTGTTTAATTAGTTTCTTTAAAAGCATACTTGTTTTTCTTGATCAGAAAGTTTATTAACAATTGACCAAAATGTTTGCTTATATTTTTCAATTACATCATTGGTTGAAGAAGATTCATCAAGGAATTTTGTAATTGATTCAAGCATTACAACATTAATTTCTGGATTTCCACAAAGAATTAATCTTAAATCTTCTGGTGTTAAATTATTTAATGCATCGGGTGGAATAACATCAAATACACCAGTTCGAATTGATTCCATTACAGGCAAAGATGGACCAAGAAGATGTTTTTCAACAAATAAATAAAGAAATTCAAGGATATTATCCCGTGTAACAATAATATCTTTTCCACCAGGTTTTAATTCAATTGTTTTTCCACCCTTAAAAAATTAATAAATAAAATTACTGTAATGGTTTCTAAAAAAAAAGTGCAAACCTCTTCTTGAGAATATGTTAAAGTAAAATTTAATTGTAAAGCTTCATATGAATCAGGCTTATGAGATTTTTCAGTCTTTTCATCAAAAACAATTGATCTCATTGAATCAAATAAATTTGGATCAAAGAATGCCAAATCATACCATGTAAGAGGTTGATTAAGAATAAATTTCAAAAGATGCCTTGCAAATTGTATTGGAAATATTTCACGTTGTTGTAAACAAAGTCCAATCATTCGACCAATATTTCGAAAACTATTTAATCGTGCTTCTGAGCATGTTGCTGCAACTGGAGCATATTGTCCATTTTCCATTCGTCGGAAAAATGGTGCATCTTCATTTGTTAATGGAATGCTTTCAGATGATTCTGTTGTAGGTCCATCTTTTGGCATTGATGAAAGTGTTATTAAAGCTTCAGCAACAGCAGAATAAAAACTTCGTGCAACACCTGTTCCTTCTCCCGGTTCATTAACTATAAAAATAATTATGTTTCAAAAAAAGATGTTATAAAAAATTTAAAGAAATTATCCTTACCGAATGTTACTTTAACTTTATGTGATGCCAAAGGTGGTGGAGCAACACCATTATTTGGTTCTATACCACCACGTGCAAGAATTCTTAATGCTTGCATACCACCAAGTGATTGAGAACTATTTGTATTTGATGTTCGACGACTATATTGTTGATCAAGAATTCGAAATGTTTGAACAATAAGTGCTGGCTTTTCACGTACAATACCCTATAAAAAAATAAAGATATAAAATTACAGTAATAAATATTAAAATAAAATTTACCGAAAGAACAAGATCACGAAGTTGTCCATTTTTAAGTTTTTCAATACGACGACGAAATTGTGCTTGCCGAAAATGAAATCCAGCAGTTTCAACAAGAATTACAGAAAATGCTGCATCCCCTCCACAATATGTTGTTAAATCATCTGTATACATTTGTGTAATCAATGCAAAAACATTTGACCAACGACCAAGTAAACGTTGTAATGGAATTCGAGATGCAGTTGTTCGAAGTTTAAATGCTTCATCAACACCAAATTTGCTTATTTCAGAAGAAGAAGAACCCAATGTTGATTCATCATAAATTCGTCGATAATCTCGTTTTCGAACTGTTGGTTCATGATTTCTTAGCAATTGACGTAATTCTTCAAATGATGTTGGAAGATCTGCTAAAGAATGAAAAGTTGGATCTGTAATACCATGTTGTTGAGCAATATCACGATATGAAGAAGCATTCCGGGGTGGTAATGGAATTGTAAAAAATTGATATTTTTCTACATCTGGTTGTAACATTTGTGGACGAGTTGAAAGTGGTAAACATTCTTCTGCACTATATTGAAAAGGATTATGTATTCCTGCATAACTAATACATGGATAACAAATTGAATTTGAACGTTGATAAAATTTCTTTAAATTTTTAGGTTCTATTATTTCAACTTCTTTTTCTGATGCATCACCTTTTGACATTTTTGAAGATGTTGATTTTCTTTTGGATGATTTTTCTTCATTTTCATTATTGCTACTGCTAATACTACTGTATTTTGAAATTCTTGAATCAATAATTTCAATAACATTTGCATGAAATAAAAATGCCTCTGCAACAAATGCAGCAGTTTTTAAAGCACGATATTCAATAATTGGAAGTTCATCACCATTTTCAGAGGCATGTGATCTTGAAACAGCAAAAAAATATTGAATAAAATCACGTCTTCCATGTTGATGTTCTAGAACAAAAAAAAAGAGTTAATAAAATTAATTTTTAAAAATTAATTAAAAAACCTTTTTTAGAACTTGAATTAGATTCTGATTTTGTTTTATATCTTCGCTTTTCTTCAGTTGCTTTTTTAGGATCATGTTCACCATGTAATAAACTAATTACTGGAGAAGCATTTAAAGCACTTCCAAATTTTAGTTGTGTTTCAACTTTATCCAAAACTGTTGTAAGCCAAATCCATGATGATTCCAATTTTGCATCAAGATGTTCCTAAAAGATTTATTATGTAATAAAAACATTTTAAATTTTTTATAACAATACCCTTAAGGCAGAAACGGTACTATTTTCAATTTTTAATAATGTTGGAAGACCAGGTTGTCCTTTTTCAGTATATGAAGAATGTTGAGTTATTTGAAGCATTAAATCATCAACAACTTTTAATAATGCAGCAAAAACAGTTGCAAATTGGAATGCAGTTTTTTCAGAAGATGCATTACTGTCATCAACGGCAACAGGTTTACCAGAACGAATTGCAGTTTGTAATTGTTCAGATGGATCACCATTACCAGGACCAGATGTTCGAATTGTAAGTTCTCCACCATTATTTTCATCACGTCTTGTTGTTTCAATATTAAAGCTTGCGGCATTTACCGGTACAGCCCATGTTAAACTTCTTGCTAAAAAAATATAATAAGATTAAAGAAAAGTTAATAAAAATTTAAAACATACATGAAACTGGTGGACGTGATGGTATACGAATTGAACGAGAACGTGAACGTTGACTTTCCCGAAAACCATTTCCACTTTGAATTGTAACATCATTTGCTTCTTCAACTGGAATATCAACTGCAACTTCTTCATTTGCATGTTGAAGCATATCTTCATCACCATTATTTCTGTCACGAACATAAATTTCCATTGAAGGATTGTCATCTTGTCGTTGCTGATTTCCTCCTTCAGTATTATTTTCAAGATTCTGTTGATTTGAATTATTTTCATTTGAATTTCTCCCATTATTATCCGAAACTTCAACAGCTGGAATTGCTCTTAAAACTGCATCTTCTTCTCCATCAAAGTCACCTTCTTCTTCATTTTCACTACCTTCAACACCAGGATATTGTCTTTGATATTCATCACCAGCTTCAGGATGAAATTCATCTTCTTCTTCATCATCATCATCCCTCATTTCTTCATCATCATCAAATTCATTATTTAATCCATCCATAGCATCAAAAGCATGCTCATTTTCAGATTCTTCATCATTTGAATCTTCACTATCATCTTCATCTGAAGCAGAGCTAACTGAATCAGTAGAATATTCTGCAACTTCTGCAGCACCACCACCACCAGAAATTGTTGCATCATGTCGTGATGATGAAGCATTTTGATTATTAACAGCTGCTTCAGTGGCTCTTGAAAAATTGCCAATAACATTTGAAATATTATCTGTATGATTATGCAAAGAACTTGTACTGCTAAAACGTCTTGATGCATCTTCATTTTCACTATCTGAATCAGATTCTTCTGAATCAAGTAATGCAACACCAGGCATACGAGATGATTCAACATTATTTTGGTGTTCATCATCTGTATCTCTTCGACTACCGTACTACAAAAACAAAAATTTATTACATAAAATTTAAAAAATGTCTACAAAAAACTTACTCTTTTACGATTAAGTTTAAAAAGACCAATAGGATCTAAGGCAGATGATAAATCTGTTTCAAGAAGTAAATATCTTTCAATGTATTCAAGTGGATCATTATTATGCATTGCTCGTAAAATATTTAATGATGGATTAATAAATCCCATTCTAACTGGACCCATATATGCATCAGCAACATTCAAAAGTTCAGCAATTGAATGAGGAGCAATAGCCTAAAAAAATAAATTTACCGTAATTTTATTTTTTTCAAGATTTTCAAAAACCTGGAAAATTCTTCTACATTTCATAACAAATGCATTAACAGTCTTTTTCTTATGTTCTTTAGTTGAACGATCACTCAAAATTGGAATACTTCGAACAAGAGAAAGAACACCAGAAATAGCAATTGCACGAGTTGGAGGTGGTCGAGATATTTCACCTGTAGAAGTGCTAAATTTTATAGCTGAATCATCATCAGCATTACAAGCAGCAGAATTAATTGTAAGAGCAAGTGTTGAAGGTGCAACCAATGTTGTTAAAGCAAATATTCGAATAACAGAACGAATAAATCTTGACATGCAATAATCAATTTTCATATCACGATAATCACCTTTTTTATTTGCTACAGTAATAAATGTATTAAGTAAGATATCCAAATGCTAAAAAAAGGTATGTTTAAATTAATAAATTCATCGAAAATAATAATACTTACAGCTTCTTGACATTTTGCAAGTAATGTATAAACAAATTTATCCAAATGTGTTGTACCATTTTGACTTTGTAAATGAAAAACTTCTTCTGAGATAAAATTTCCTTCAATTGGGTCTTTAACACCAATTAAAATTAAACTTTTTACAGCTGACCATTCACTTAAACATAATCGTAAAGCACGTTGTGCAAACTTTGGTGGTTCTAAATCTCGTTCAGGTATTTCTTGCCCTGCATTTGCAGCATTTAGAGAGGAAGATGGATTATTTCGATTTTTATTACGACGAGTAAAATTTTCTTGTTCAACAAGTTGTCGTCCAACAGTTTTTGCCAAGAATAAAAGCAAATGTTCACCTCTTGAATTTGTTTGAGAAATAAGATCAGTATGTTTTAAAAGTTCACGAAGAAGATATTCTCGTTGTGTATCATTTCCAGCAACAAGAGCTTTACAAGAGCATTTTTCCCAACAATCACAATATGCTGTTGGAGATGTACGTTTCAATTTACAGTCATGATTACGATGACATGTATTTGCACATTCAGTACAACAACAAAGAGATCCAGTTAATCCACAAGTTTTACATTCAAAAATATCTTGATTAATATGTTCATCTCCAGTCCATGTAAAAGAACATGTATCATTATAGCAGAGTATAAATAATGGAGAATCATCGGAATGAATAGATGAATTATAAACAAGATTTGTAAAATCATAAACTAAAAAAATAAAATTCATTTCAACGAAAAAAATTCAAAATTATTAATTTACCACATGATTTTTTAAATAATTTAAGCATTGAATTCCAAACAACTGTGGCAGCTCCATATGCGCGATTTTGAATTGCACTAATAAATGGAGTATGACCATGAATATCTCGAACATGCAATAAATCGGTTAAACAACGTTGCATAACTTCATTTTCAGCAAAAAGTTTCAAAATTTCAATGGAATTCTTTTGACGAAGTTTTAGATCAGCAACTGGTTTACCAGAGATCAAGTCATCAACTTCCATACTTTCAACAACTTCCTTTGGTTTAGGCTCTTCTTTTGATCTCGCTTCTTTTGATGTCGCTGCTGCTGCGGCAGCTTCTTTCGCTAATTGTTTAGCACCATCTGAAACTGCCCCTGCTATCATATTTTTCCACTGTCTATCCATCTTTTCCCGATGTGCATCAGCCTCAGTCATATCTAAAGCCTCCTGCAGAGTAAGTAATGACTGACCCGGTACTTCATTATTAGAAGGTTCAACATCGGCTTGATTAGCATTTGTACGAGCAAATGCCCCCATAATAGCTGCATGCACAATTGTTCGATTACCATCAGCACGTAAACGCATAATCTTTTCTTCAACAAACTTTTTAAATTCATCTTCCTTCATTTGTTTTGATAATTCTGTAAGCTTTCTGAGAAAACTTTTAACTCCTTCTGCATCACAATAAAGGATTAATTGCATCAAGGATGGTAAATCAGGTTGAATAGATTCAGGTGAAGGTGCAATCATTGAAGCAATAAGAATTAATTTTGAACCTGTACGAGCTGTATCATTCTTAGAGCCCTTTTCTATTGGTGCTAAAAAATTTAAGGTGTAAAAAAACAAATATTTACACTATTTAAAATACCTGAAGAAATAACAGCAGATGAAGTTTCATTTGGTTTTAAGTACCGTAATCCAACAGAAAGATGTTGCATTCCAGTAAATCCAAGGAAAAGTGGTTCACAATAACCTCCAATTGCATTTCTTATTAAAGGAATAAGAGCTCCATTGCAATCACGAAGTAAAAGAACATTATCATCTCCGTAATTTATTAATTCAGCTTTTGAAGCTTCGGGATTATCATGAGGCCCACAAACTGCAGAGCAGCTAATTGGTAGCATATGATCACTTGAAACTTTTCCCAATGTTGACATTCGAATAAGATGTAAACGTCCTTTTTTCTCTACCAGAATTCGGAAGCCTATAAATTTCAACAGTAATAAAAATTAAACATAAAAAATTACCTGAATTATCAATAACTAAAGAAACAACTTTACGAATTCCATGGGGTAAAAATACTCTTTGTGGATTTCTTTCAAATGTTACAGGAGCAGATAATTGTTTATTACCACCTTGTACAACAACCAATTCATCTTTTCTAATAAGACGTAATTTCTTAATATCTTCACTTCCATCACCCGATTTCTTTTTTTCATCAATGTATGATTTGAAATGAATACCACAGATTGGACCATCAATCTAAAATATCGTAATGCAAAGCAGCTAATGATTAAAAAAATTTTTGAACGTACAATTTGAACAATACCAATATCATTACAAGGTTCTTCATGAATGAAAAATACATCTTTGATAGGCCAAGCAGTTTCTTTGACAGGAGGTTGTGATGCAGATCCAGCAGAGGCGTCATCTGAAGGTGCAGCTCTTTTGCGAACAGATACTAAAGGATCAAGCAAATTCTATGGGAAAAAAACAAACTTTGGGGGCTTTTCGAGCACTGTTGGTTTTTTGGGAAAAAAGAGAAAAAAGCAAAAAGAGATGTAAAAAGAGAAAACAAGTATGGAAACAGCAGAAAAGACTAAACCAACAATCCGTGTTCGAAAAGGTAAAAAACTTACAATTCATAGCCTTTTTATCTTCTTTTGGTTTTAAATCATCTTTTAATTGGTCAAACTGTTCAGGAGTATAAATTCGGAAACGACAAGTTTCAGTAAGAGACCATGCAGATTCCATCATAATGCCAACCTAAAATTAAGAATGAAATACAGAATAACAAAATATAAAACAAAAACCATTGGAACAGAGCTTTGAAGATTTACAGCAATTGAATTAGCAGCATAAACAGGATTTGATTTTGTACGAACTTCTGCTCCAATTTTTATATCAGATGATGATGTACTAATATATTTCTTTGCTTTATTCTTATGCTTATCAAAAACACGACGTCTTTCATTAAATGGATTAATACCCCTGAAAAAGCTTACTATAAGCTGTTAAAGTTTTTAAAAATAAACATACCACCAATAAAGTGAATGTTTAGTACGAACTGCAGCAAACATTGGACAAACATGAAGTGATTCAACAGCTTCACCATCAGGTATTTCAATTAAAGGCATAAATAACGCATCAGAAATCTTTTTGCCCAAAGTTCGGCCATCAACAAAAGAGCCCATACGTCCAGTATTTGTTATTACAACTGCACGATAAGCAGAAGTTTCAAAATCAGTAAAATATTCTGTTGATAAAGGACCAAGAAACATTGAATTAATTAAATGTGGAGCATGATCACCTAATGCTTTTTTGTTCCATTTCCATCCATATAAAACACCTGTATCACTAAGTGCAAGAAGTTCACCTTGTAAAGCAGCAATTTTAACAAATTTTTTGACATTTGGTGGCATTTTATGTTCTTCTGAACCAGTCCAATATTCGATGACATCACCAAATACAAACTTTTCACGAACAGTTGTTGATGTTTCAGTTAATGGACGATCTTTTCGGGTAGGTTCAATTCGACCATCTCTTCGTCGAACACCAGATAATTCACGTGCCATTAAATATTCATATCCTTCACCGGTTGTATATAAGCCTTCTTGTTCCATTAAACCTTCTGATGATCGAAGGCCTGCATCCAAAAGTGATAATAGCTCTTCTGGTAAATATGCATCAGCACCATCTTCAAGGTCTTCTTCATCATCTTCACGACTTAAAAGATTATTTACAGCTTCATTTACATTTAAATTTGTTCTTTGAAGTTCTCGTACAATAACTTCACGAGATTTTCCTTGTAATACAACTTGAGCTTGAGCAATAAGATCTTCAGGAATTGATGAAGCAGGAATAACTGCACGACCGCGATCAACAATAACGCCACCGCGTGCTGCAAATTGACTTCCAGCCCGTCTAGATGCCATCATAACACGTCTTATTTTTGCTGTTCTATTAGCATTAACAGCTGCAGCTGAAGCAAATGTCGGATTACCAGATGAACCAGGAGGTGGATTTGTTCCAGCATTTGGACCAGCAGTTGCATTTGATGTTCCAGCATTTGAATCTGTATTGGTACCAGTTGAAATATTTGAGCCACTGTTATTATTTGATCCACCAGTTGGTAGTTTTTCAAGAGATGTTGTCGCTTGGGGTGGTTTAACTTCATTAATATCAAAAGCAATTCGGCCAACAGAATTATCCTAAAATATTGCATTTATTATTTGAATAATATTAAAGCATTATTTACATTAAACAATAAAGCAATATGATCTGGTCCAACAACAATTTGTTTAATTTGTTCGCCTGCTACTGCATCAAGAGCATTGGTTGAATGTGAACCATGAGAATTTCTATGATTTATACAAGCTTGGATTCTATAAGTATGTAAATAATTTTTAAATTTTTTATACATTTTATAGTCAAATACCTTTCTAAGAATACATGATCGTCACCAGGTGACAAATTACCAAGTAAAAGTAATTGTTTATTATCTCCCATTATATCTGAAAAGGTATAGAATAAAAATCATAACTTTTTTAATTATAACAGATGTAAACATTTTTTTATGTTAAAAGTATGTAAATGTTAATGAAAAATGAATTTCAAAACTAGCGACACGGTTGTGAATAAGAAGGAAAAAAAATTCAACATTAAATGAAGTTTGTTGCTTGAATATTGCTGGCTTGGCCGTAGCGAGCTCGAATCATCAATAATAAAAAAAGCTAGTCGCTTGAAGACAAACTAAGTTAGTTTTGCTTCAAACTTTGAGCGGTTGCCAAGCTTAGATTTTACAACGGAGTCAATTTATGAAATAACGGGATAATTATCTATGGAAATATATAAAGAGGAAAATAAAAATTTAAAACGATTATCAGGGAGAATTTCGTTAAAAATGTGAAAAAACGATGATTTGAATAAAATTTTTTCACAAGATTGGTCACTTCCAAAACCTATTATCCGATATATTGCATCACAAACAGATCCGCCAACTTCTGAAAAACTTCTCCAAAGCTGCAAATATTTTCTTAAACACAATTCTGTGATTTTCTGTTATAAGGCTACATTCGTACATGCAAGCTGGTTTGGAAATTATGAAATAAAAAAAAATTCATTTTTAATTTCAATTTCTTCATTAAATTCTCCACCATTTGACAAAAAAAATATTTATATCAAAAATGCTTCCATTGAAAAGACATATTCTACATATGTAAGATGATACTTCTTTTCTATTCATTTTGAGTCTTGAAAAACTATTTTTTTTACCTTAGAAAACGAAAAAGGTAACAACAACACCGGAAACTTTTTTTCTCTCTCATTTTGGGTTAACTAAGCTTCTATCTTCGTGTCAACAACAGAGAAAAACTGTATAAGCACCATCAAAAACGAAAACAGCAGTTAAAAAGTGTGTCAAGTGAGCAAGAAAAACAGAGTAAGTAAAGAGGAGGAAAAAAATCATGCAAATTTTGAGCTAAATTTTATCGAATCATGCAATAACAAAAAATGGCACAAAAATTTGAATGACTTTGAAACAGGTGGTGACAGAGGTTTTGGAAAAAAGGGTACCACCAATAAATCAGAAAAAATTGATATAAATGAGAAAAGAAAAAATCATATTTTACTTTTTATTGTTTGCCTTATCTTCCGGCTTTAACCAAATAATAGCTTTAAAAGATACAACAATCTCGATCCTATTCTTTTTTCTTTTCGGTGTTCATATTTAACCGGTTCGAAAAGATAACTGAAATCCGGTACACTTCAATAAGCTAAAAAATATCTTCTATCGGACTGTCAGAAGCATCGTTTTTTGTTAAAAAAACTTTTTGTCAAAGAACAAAGCAGAAATCCTAAATATGTTTGAGAAAAAAAAACTCTAAGGAATTTGAAACAAAAATATAATATCCAGGAAGGGAAGATTCTAAATAATCCGAAAACATGACGCGTTAAAAAAAGCTCATTGTTTCTTTTTTTTTCTCTTTTGTCCGTCGTTGAAGAAGGACTTTTGTGCAAAATTAATAAAA
>CABFKQ010022612.1:0-10783 GCA_901779485.1 Panagrolaimus sp. PS1579
CTTTAAGTTAATTCACGACGAATTTCTTTTTATTTAACATGCAAAATTTCCAATTACATCATGCAAAGGAATTAAAATTGGGAGTGTATCCAATGGCCATTCGTTCAGCTAAAAAAGGGAAAAATAAATAAAGAATTAAATTCAGAAAACTTACTTGGAGCAAAAATATCACCTTCATCTTGTTTACTTCCTTTAACTTTAAGCTCTTCCATTTGATATTCTAACCGTTCCATTCGGCTATTCATATTTTTCATAACTTGAATATAATAAGGCATTGCATAATCTGTAACACGATGTTTCCATGCAAGTTCCATAACATAATCAGGCTTTAATAAATCAAAACATTTATACAACATAGTTGAGAAGCAATCATGCAATTCATTTTCAATAAAATATGTAATTAATTCATGAACAACATCATTGTTACGACTGTCACTTGCAAAATCAATAGCATCCTAAAAAAATCAATTCATTTTTTTCCTGCGAAATAAGAAAACATACGGTATAAAGTTTATCCTTTTTGCACAATTCAATAGCTGTGCTCCAACGATTATTGCGACGATATAAATAAGCAGAGATACGACGGAATTCCAATAATTCATGATCTTCAAGTTGTTGAGCAAGAGCAACATTATCAAAATTATTGTAAACATCAATACTTTCACGCAAGCCTTGATAATCTTCATCATCAATCAAAAGTTGATTCAAATTTTCATTAACAATTTTATTGTTCATTGGTTGAACATGGCGGAGATATGGCTTAATAATAGCTAATTGATTAACTTTAATGAAATATGATACAAGGCGAGTATGATCCAATCTTGATGACAAAGCAATGAGGAGATCATTTAAAAGCAATGGATGAAATTCTAAATAAAATTCTGCAGCTTTGAAGAAAATTTCAACATTTCCAACTTTCACAATAACTTCTTTGAAGAGACCTTCTTTCCAAGCAGCAGGATGTTTCATCATGGTAAGAGCAGCATTTTCATAATCTTCATTTTTATCATATAAAAAGACAAGATCTGCCCAAAGATGTGCAGCTTCACAAGCAATAAGAACTTTACGCATATTCATTCGAGTCCAGAACATATCCAAATGATCATGAAGTTTTTCAGGCTTATGTTTAGTGTATAAAATTGCCAATTCAGTAAACATTGCAACATGAGTACGTTCAGATGATAATGCAGCTTCAAGCAATTGAATTAATTCTTCAAAATAGCCACGATTTTGATAAAATTCAAGAAGTTCTTCAATTTCTTCAGCATGAACAACAATTTGAAGACCACATACCATTGCAAGATGAAATTCTTTTTTCTCCACACAAGCAAAACATACGACCTTCCATGTTTTTACACTATTAGCTTTTCTTGCAGCATCAACAGCGCCTTGCCATTCACCAAGTTTGACAAGAGTAAGAGCAGATTTGGAGAAATTATTGGCATATGAGAAGACAATTTTGGCAGCATCATACATATTATGTTCATAACAGCGATCACCAACAGTAACGATATCAACACGATTAGGACTGCTTAACAAATCATCGATATCACGAAGTTTGTTGGTTTTTGCATAAGCAAAACATAATTCGGTATCAATGACAGGTTCCTTGGAAGTTTTTCTTGCCATTTGAAGATAACGAACAAGAACATCATAGAGTTCACGTTCAGTACATTTCTTAACAACTTCATGGACAGCAGAATCTGTTCCAGCACGAATCAAAGAATCAACACCTTCAGCAACTTGATCACTTCGAAGTTGTGCCAAACCAAGAGCACTCCAAACTTCACTTTTGTTAACACGTTCAGCAAAATCATAAGCACGTTTGTAATCTTTAAGATTTTCAATGAGAACAGTAACAGCACGATCATTAACTCCAAATTTGCGATAAATTTCAAAAGCTTCTTCATATAGGCCATGACTAACTGCCAAATCAGCAATTGCAGGAGCATCATAGTTATCAAGAACATTTACATATCCCATGACACGAGTAGGAGCTTCACGAATAGCAGTAACAACCATAAGTGTTTGCAGATTACGATGTTCACGATAACTTCCACCAGTAATAATAAGCTTTTCAAGAACATCCAAAAGACCTTGTGATAATCCAGCAGCAACAAATGCTTTAACCATAACACTAATATCTTCTGGAGTTTGATGTTCAACTTGAATAAATTGTACAATATGATCAATAAGCTTTCGGCGATTTCCATCATCATCTCTTAACACTTTTTCCCATAAATTTGGATCAGCACGTGTAAGCAAATATCGAACAAGATTTTTGAAGAGGGCATTGTCATAGCAAAGCTAGAAACAAAAATACTAAATAAATGCAATAAAACTACAGTATACCAACCTTGATAATTTCGTCATCCAAATTTTCACGTTCATAAGCAATAAATGCCAAATGAGGATTACGTTTTTCGCAATATTCACCAATAACTTTTGCATCATAGTATTTGTCTTCTTTCAAATATCGTTCAATTAAAGGATGTCCTTCAACATAAACTTTAGCAAGAGCATTATGAGTTGGAGTATCAGTTGCACCATTTTGTACACGCTGTTCAAGCCATCCTTGCAAAAGACGTAAACGATTACGGGAAATGCAAGCATCAACAAGTTCATCGATATCAAAATCGCGTCTCATTGAACTAATAAGCTTTTTAACTTGATCATCAGGACAATCAAGATCAAATAATGCAGAAACAATTGCTGGAAGACGTTTAGGATTGACTTGAGTTGCAAGAACTTCAACAGAATTCATTGCTTTTTCACGGTAAAGAAATTCAATAAGTTCCTTGATACGATCATGCTTATCACATACAATGATTAAAGGAATCTAAATATATTATCATTGCAGAATAAATATTACAAAATAACTTACATGAGTTTGCAAATTAGCTTCTTTAAGGAAAGCAATAACTTGTGATGGATCATAATATGATGATTCACGGCAAACGCGTTCAGCATCCTTGATTTGCTTATGTCGAACAGCAGCTTGAATGTATTTAAAATGAACTTCAGGATCAGTACTATGATTAACAATTGATTGAAGATAGAAGAACAAGGCACCATTTTGACGATGATGTTCAAATAGTTTAATAATCTTATCAGGACCCAAAAAATCACTGTATTTAGTAGCAATGAGGCAAGCAAGTTGAACACGTTCAGGACCACCATGCTTGACAAGTTCTTCAACACATTCATAACAATCTTCAGCAGAAAGTTTACCACAAAATTCAACAATTTTATCATTATCAAATTTGTTAATAAGGGTTAATACACGTTTAATGTCGCTAACATTATCATAAAGCTCAAGAGCATGAGTGTAAAGTTGAGCTTTTTCACAAAGTTGTGCAATATAAGGCTTATCATAATGATTAAAAATTCTTCGAGATAAAATAGCTTCTGCAACAGTAGGAGCATGATTAAGATTCATTTCAATTGCACGAGTTTGAAGACGACCATTTTCAGGAGTATCTTGTGTCAAATAACGGAACAAGAATTTTGTACAATTTTCAACCTCACTAAATTCTTCAAAACAATCAACAATCTTTTCTGGATCAACAAGAGGTGGAGTTTGTGAAGCAAGAGTGTATGCAAATTCAGCAGTTTTAGGTGAATGAGAAGTAATAACATTACGAAGAATTCCAACATAATCAGGTGCATAATTGGTATTTTGACAATATGTAATAATTTTATCAAAATCTCCTTGTTCAGCCAATAATTGAACGACTTTGCCAGGGCAATCATTTGCTTCAATATAAACTTTCATTGCAAGGCGAGGATTGACACGTTTTACAGCATCACCGAGTTCTTCACAAGATGTAAGCTTCTTTTCGGTCAAAAGTTTTTCAATTAATTCAGGACGATTTTGTGCAATAGCACAATTACAAATTTCAAGAGTTTCAATTTTGTTCAAAACAGCATTGGCATTCTTCAAAATTGCATTGAAATAAACATTTGCGGCTGATGTACCATTAACAGCAGGCAATTGACGGAAAAGACGAAGAGTTTCAGGTGTTCGTAAAACAGGTGTAGCAGCAGCAAGTTCAGCAGCTTTAAAGAAATCACGATCATTGTGGAAAAGTTGTTCAAAACGTCGTACAACAAGTTCTTCGGCACCAGGAAGTGCGCATCGGGTTGCAAATTTCAAAGCTAAATCATGTTTACCATTATGAACCATAAATGGAACAATATTCATATCATTGACGCTAATAGCAACAAGCTAAAAAGTTTTAAATATATAACGGAGAAAAATAAAGAAAAGCTTACATTAAAATCTTGAGTAAGTACAGTATAACCACCGATTTGATCCCAAGCAGCAACCAATTGTGCAGGAGCAGAAAGTTTGATAGCAGAATGATAAACAGGAGTCATGGATTCCAATTCATATGCAAAAATATTGTTAAATTTGCTCAACAAATGAATTAAGCCATATTTTTCAGAAACACGAATTGCAACTGGAAAATCACCTGCATCATTGAAAGGAATATCAACAGCCTTCTTTTGATAAGTTTCAGGTCCACCAGGACTAACTTCAACGATATTCATCTGAAACTTTATAATAAAAAAAACAAACTTAAATATAAAATCAAATACCTTTCCAATATTTCCAGCTCCTGTTCTTGGAACTTTATTTCCAATAACCAATAAAGTGGATGGTTTAGGATTGCTACCAATTGTCCATGAAACAAAAGCCATTTGATATGCTTCGATAAGTTGTGTTGCAGATCGATCAATAGAAAAAAGTTGAATTTGACTTTGTAGATCTCCATCTTCTTTTGGTGATTGTCCAAGAATATATAGATATTCTTGCTTTTTATCCATACCTGCATCAACGATTTTCTTTTGCACAAGGTTAGCATGACGATCAAAAATTTTCTTTGGTTCACTTCCAGATGTTGTATATGTCCAGCGAAATACTGATCTATCAGATACAAGAATGATATTATTATCATCAACAAATCTCCAAAAAGCAAGTTGATGTTCAAATGTAACAGTAACAACTCTTTCATGACTTTCAACATCATAAATTTGTACTTTACCATTAGCTAAAAATTAATAAAGTGTAAAACCTACATTACCACCAATAATCAAAAATTTACTTACAAATAAGTGCAACATGAGGTTTAGTAGGATGAATGGCAATATCATTTGCAGTTACCTGCCGCCGAAATGTCATATTACGATTAAATACATCAGCAAATATAACTTCATTGTAATCTTCAGCTCTTGCAATAAAAGCAACATGCTTTCCTTCCAAGGCTGATTTAAATGGCGTTAGCCTTTTACCAGCAGAAAGTTGGGCAAACTAAAAATAAAATTTATTAATACATTTTAACATAAATTTGATAAAAACTAACGGATGTTAATTCCGAAAACGCCAACGGCGCAGATATACCAGCCATAATAGTTACACCACTAGCAATGAAAATTTATAGAGACAAATAAATAAAACCACTGAAAAAAATGAGGATAAAAACGTTAATGTAATCAAATAATGCTTTCGTTCAGGAAAAAAACGCGCAAATGACACGCGTCGCGTTGATCAAAAACTGCAAGAAAGATTGTATTTCTAAACTAAACTAAAAGCATTAAAGTTTTAACAAACATTTTTTTAACTGAAGTGAAAGGGAAAAATCAAATCAATCTTTGCGCAGTGTTCTTTCAAGAGAAAAGACAGGATTTTCAAAAAACCAAAATTCGAGAACTGCTGAGTCACTGGTGATTTTTAACGCATACGTTTCTACTGTAAACTGCCCCGCGCGTTCGAATGAATTTCAAAAAAAAGGAATGCAGTGATTCAAAAGAGCCGAAAATAAAAAATGAAGAAAAAAATTGAAGAAAAACCAAAATATCATTTATGGTAGGAAGCGATTAGCTCCTATTTACGAGGCGTAGCAACCAAAGTTTTTGTTATTTAACAGCCGTATGGCACTAAAAAAACAAAAAAAAAACAGAGAAAGGGTATGTCAGTTCATGCTAGTTGAATTATGTTTTTTTTGTGAGAAAAGGTCGCCACCGAAAAGGAAACAAGATATCAAAAAAGACCGAAAAAAAAAGAAACATGCAAAGCTGTTGCGCTTATTATTGATTCTTGACCGTTTAAGCATTGAAGACAAGAGATGAATGAAAAAAGACGTAAATCGATATATTTTTAAAACTAATGTTACCAAAAGTATAAAATAGTATTTTATAAAGAAAAATCATGTCAAAGACACTCAGGGATTGAGAATTAAAGTACACGTGGCAGGAGGGAGCGCGACTGCACAAAACGAAAGTAAACAATTATTTTTCCTTCTCTCTTAGTCAGAGAAACGATGACAACTGTATTCGTACAAAAATGAAACAAAAAAAATTTTTAAGTTTTGGGAGCAATAATTAACATGTCACGCAATTAAAAAAAGATAACAATTTACAACTTTTTTTTTCAAAGGGAAATAAGGTCATTTAAATGGTGGTTCAAAGCAAACTGGCTAAAGGCAATGACAAAAAAAACAGCAGCTAAAAAAACGTAGAGAAAAAAAATGAGTGAAACAATGGGGAAAAAATAAAAAGAGAGGAGAGACAAGAAAGTTTGAGAGACGTTGACGCAAAGCCGTGAAAAGTGTATTCAGAAGAAACGAAAAAAAGCAACCCAAAGTAGCAGTGGTAGTAAAAAACGAGAAAAAAAAAGAACCGAGAAAAATAACACAGCCAGCGCTCTGACTTTCATCTCGGACTTGGAATGCGCACGCACATCCTATTTCAATTTATGAGGAGTAGTAAAAACCAACGTTCGTTGTCCTTACTTTTTTTTAGTCGCATGGCGCTGACTCCTAAACAAATCGATAGATGCGCATTTTTTTGTGTATGATGCGAGCTTTGTTTTTATTCTTTTTTAACCGTATTATTAAAATATGTGCTTAACAAGCCCTTTTTTACATGTAACAACAAAACTTTTAATTGACATAAAAAAAGTTAATCCTTTTTTTACTCAATAAACAATGCTTTTCATTCATTTATGTTTGTGTTTTTTTACCCCTTTTCCCTGCCACACTGTTGCTTCTGTTTTCAATCATGTGGTGTTATCAGAGTTTTAATTTATTGATTATGTCATTCTCTCTATATTTTTACTATTATAGTTATTACCAAACACGTGGATATGCTTTCAATATAGGTTTCAATATTTACCAGATAATACTCTTTTGATTATTTTTTAAATAATGCATTGTTTTTTTTTGTCTATTCCAAATCAAAATGTTAATATTAAAATATTTTTTATACAAAAAAGAGGAAAAGTTTTCTATATGATTATTCTGTTGTTTTCTTCAACGTTTTACGAAAAAAACGCGTGAATCACTTTTATCAAAACAAGAAAAAAAATTCTGACTTTTTTTCGTTTTTTAGGCGGAAACTGTTGTTCAAGTTGTCAGACAAATTTGATCCGTTTATTCAGTTGTTTTTTTTAATTCTTTTTGTTATCTTTTACTGTAAATGCCTTGCACTGGTGCGGTGGCACATGACGTCGGTATCGACGCATTGCCGGATAACTCAAATTTGAATTCATCATTTGAAAGTTATTCGGAACCAAAGGTGCAGCAGCAACAACAACAACCTCAAACACCCGTAGAACAAAATGGTATTACAAGCCCAAAAGTTGTTATTCCATCAAGTCATTCAACTCCACGTGTTAATGTTTGTGTTCGATTTTATTTAGAGACGCGCAGGGAACACTTTTCTCATTCTTTCCTTTGACGGTTACAGTAATAAAATAAGAATTTCAAACTCTTATTTTTTCCCAGCCCGTGTCTAATTTTATTTTTAATTGTTATTTTAATCAGTATAATTTTTTAGCAACCTTTTACAATGCAAAATGGTAATTCATGTATTGTTAATGGAGTAAATAATTTAACAATTGCTGGGTGTGCTATTGACAGTTTACCGGGTGAAGAATTGGAAAAATATGATGATGTTCTTGTATGTTCTGATTTATATTTTTCAACTTATCGAATTATATTGGTTATGAAAAATAGACAAGGTTTAGCTGTTATTCCATTAATTATGCTTGATAATGTTGAAGCTAAAGATAATGTTTATTTGCTACTAAATTGTAAAGATGGAAGAGTTATACGGTATATTTATTTTTCTTTTTATCATACAATTGTTATTTTTTTTAGAATGAAAGCAAATACCGCAGAAGCAGCGTTAACATTGTATAAAAGGTTCACACAAATTTCAACTGTAAAAAGAGATCTACGAAAACTTTTTGCATATAATTTTTGTACTCAAGTTCAAAAATCAAGTAAACCAGGATGGCTAAAAAACGGGGCGGGCGCTTTGACAAACTTACAAGTGACCAAAAATTCATTAATAGCAGAATACAAACATTTGGATTTTGATGAAAAATTATGGCGAATTACGGATGCTAATGCAGAATTTCAGTAAGATATATATATTTTTTTGTTAATTTAAATAATTTTTTATTTTAGAATATGTAAAACTTATCCACAGTATCTTATTGTTCCAAAAAATGTTACTGATGAAGATCTTGAAAGAACGCATATTGGAAGGTTTTTTTCAAGATTTCCTGTTGCTTCATGGAGGTGTAAAAGTTCTGGTGGAGTTTTACTTCGTAGTGCTCAACCAACAATTAGTTGGCTTGGAATTGCAAATGATTCTGATGTAAAATATGTGGAAGCTATTACAAGTACAATTAGTCCAATTATAGAAGGTATGTGTTTAATATCAACAATAAAATGTTTATTTTAACATGTTTTTAGAAAATGGAGAAAAGAAGGTTAATAAATTGCTAATTTTGGATATGCGAAGTTATACTGCTGCATGGGCAAATCGGGCAAAAGGTGGTGGCTTTGAAGGAAGTGATACATATGCAAATAGTGAAATTGATTTTATGTCATTACCAAATATTCATAATGTTAGATATAGCTTTTCTCAATTACGCAATGTCATTCATTCACTTGATGATACTAATTATTATCAAAATTTAAATGCAACACAATGGTTTCAATATCTTGGTTTACTACTAAAAACTGCAATACGATGTATTGAAGCTGTATATGCTGGTAAAACTGTATTAGTTCATTGTTCAGATGGATGGGACAGAACAGCTCAAATTATTTCACTTTGTAAAATTATGGCTGATCCATATTACCGTACATTTGATGGATTTAAATATTTAGTTCAAAGAGAATGGATTGATTTTGGTCATAAATTTGCTGATCGTAATGGAGTTTTAAATGAAGATCCTAATGAAAGATCACCAATATTTTTACAATGGCTTGATTGTGTTCATCAATTATGGCAACAAAATCCAAAAGAGTTTGAATTTAATCAAAGATACTTGGTATGTATTAATTTTTTTTCTAAATGGTTCTATTCTTTTTTCTTATCATTAAATTTAGATGAAATTGGCACAACATTCTTATTCAGGAATGTTTGGATCTTTTCTTTTTAACAGTGTTTTTGAAGCTCAACAAAATGGCTTTATTGATGGTGATGCAACAGAAACGACAGAAACTATTCCACCAACAGATGGTTCAACATCTGTTGTACAAATTCAAGCTATAAATGCTTTTGAATTATTCAATATTTGGGATTATCTTGATATTCATAATCGAATTTTTGTTAATTTGTGTCATAAATCAAAATCAACAACTCTCAAATGCAATCCAAACATTCCATTTTTACGTCTTTGGACAGAAGTTTATAGATGTAGTGAATTTGAAACACTTACAAATAATATTGTTGATGATTCAAAAGATTCTGTTCCTCCAACAGTTCAATCGGGTAATCAAATGGATCCTGATCGTATATCAAATTATTCCCGCTCTCAATCAGTTAGTAGTTTGGTATCAATGAATGAAGTTCATGGGTATGTTTTTTTGAAGCAGTTTTCTAATACAGTAATTTTTTCTAGACCTTCACATACTTCTGGTTTACATAATGCTGGTGTATCAGGATCCCCACATTTTAGCAATTTTCCTGCTTATATTTATCGTTGTAATCAAGGAATTTCAAGTCTTTCAAATTGGAAGGATTTTATTGATGAAGATGGTTTAACAAAAGTTCCAATTGAATTAGAAGATAGTGTACTTCCCCTTGTTACAGTATGTTTAAATTTTTAGCATTGGAAAAAAATATTAATATTTTTTTAGCAATTGATGACTGAAGAAAGAACTCCACCACATTCCCAAAATATGACATCTTCGCAGAATCAAAATCATCCCCCGCCTAAAAGAGTAATTTTTTTTTCATGTTTTAAAATGGTAATCAGTTTTTTAAAATTTTTAGTTAAGTTCATTATCGAGTCAAAATCATGTTGAATTTAATATTGGTGAAAATCATGTAAAACCTTCAAATGGTGTCTCATATTCTGCGAAGCGAATTAATGGAAGAACAACTGATACGAATAGCTCTCCGTGTGCAGATGCAGAAAATGTTCCAACTCGAAGTGGTGAACGAATATCAGTTAAATAGTCGTCTAATGTACAAAGAGAGTAGTTAAATGATTCATTGATTCTAGTCTTAGCTCATTTCTCGGTTTATGAAATGAAAAAAATAATAATACAAAAACAAAAAATTGTTTCGAGAAAAAATATTGTTTTGCCAACGAGAAAAAAGCAGACGAAAATAAACACTTTTAACAAAATTTTGCAGAACGTGTTTGAACTTTGTATTTTTCCTGAATAGTTTTTTGGTCGTTTATAAAAGCAAAAGTTGAAGCAAAACTGTTATGTAAAGTAAATGAATAAAGTAACCTAAAAAAAGTATGTAGCCA
>CABFKQ010022654.1:0-10748 GCA_901779485.1 Panagrolaimus sp. PS1579
GATTGCAAATTTGTTTTTTTACTTATCGTTTTCGCCTTCGATATATTATTATTTAAAAAAACAAATTTGCAATCATTAACAATTTTTATATAGTTTCTTACTTGCTTCTTAAGAGTACAAAAAATATGAGTTTTTATACAAATGTCGGGAAAGCTAAATAATGTATTTATTTTCAAATTAAAATGCATGAAACAGATTATTGAGTTCCCAGCGGAGGAGCTCTACCAAAGTATAAATCTTCTTTTTCAAACGATGAAATTAATTCACAATCAAATAAAAATTTAATACAACGATCAAAATCAAAATCAACTCGAAACGGAATACAAATTGTTCGGGCAATATTTAAATATAATAAACACTGTTTATGAACATTTACAGAAGATTGAAGCAAATTTAATAAATTTTCACTTGTTGCTTCTCTTTGTTCTGCATCACAATAAAGTTCATATCTTTGGCACCATTCAGCTGTTGCTAAACCATATTTTTTTGCAAGACATGTATATGGTTCACAATGACATGAAAAATCATATGCGCCATTACACCATTTATCAGAATTTGTACAATTATAACGTCCTGTTTTTTTACAAAATTTTTCATATTTTTTATATTCTTCTACACACCATGTATCACTTGGATACGAAATTTTGTTACATTTATCTTGAAATCCATAACAAAATGGTACCAAATGAAGTGGAGGATTTCCTTTTGGACATGCAATTAAAAATGCATCAAGATTACCAAAACAAAATCGATCACGTTGAAGTTTTGTCCTTAAAAAAGCAAAATTTTAGTTCATCGAAAATATTATTTACCGAAGTTGACAAAATATAACCAAATTTTTTGGAAAGGGATTATCAATAACTAAAACTGGAGCGGGTTGAACGGTTGTACCAAGTAAAGGATTTACTGTTGTTTCTCTAAAAAACATTTTTGTGATTGAGTCAAGTATTAATAATGTTTTGTTTTTTTTAAATCAGTGCTTAAAAATATTTTTTTAGGGTTGATTTGTTTGATAAGACCTTTGCTTTCTTATCAAACTAATTATGCAACAAACAAAGTTTTCAAAAAATAATGGTTTTTGCATTCATTAATTTTTTTAAGACTGCATTTTTGGGGTCATTTTAGAAAGCAAAAGAATAAATATATTCTTCTTACGCTGTAGTTGGTTCGAGGGTTGTCGTACTCATAGTTACATTTAATACAGGTTCAGGAGCAAATTTTGGAGTTGGCTTTGGCTTTGGTGTTGTAGTTGATTTTGGTTTAGGTTGACATTCTGGTAACGTAGAATTAGCTTCGCATCGTGCTTAAAAAATTTTTATAAACCTTTATAAAAATTTTTCACAAACTTAACAATTCTGCAAATGTTCCACCGCCTCCACCTCCACTTTGACAATGAACTTTATTAAGAAACAAAAATATAAAAATCAAAAAATTTTTGACAATCTTCATGTGCGAAACTATTCCAATATTGATTAAATTGTTTGAGGAGATTCCATTTTTTGATATGACTTATCCCTCAATTTAACCGGTTTAATGCTAATCTTGTTTTTTACACTTTTTTATTCTCATAATTATTTGCTTCAACAATTAAAATAAAAATAAAAGATATTTGTTTAGCTATCATAAAACAATAACTTTTAAAATTACTGACACTTAAAAACGTGTCCGAAGCATAATTGGATTCATCATCAAATAAGACTCCAAATTTTTGGGCGCGGTACATTTAAAAGGTGTATAGTGCTAATTTGATGCTAATCATTGCAATTTAATGATAAAAAAATGATGCTTCTTATCAGTTGAAAAAATTTTATTGAAAGGCAAATTAAAATACAACAGTAAAAAAGGACAATTAAATTAGATTATCGCAAAAAAAGCAAAATCGTTGGGAAAGTTAGTACTGCTAATTGCATTAAAAGCTTTCATACTTGTTGTATAGGTTGCATTTTTTTCCAATAGAAAACGAAAAGATTAAACAAAATAATTTTTAAAATTTTAGGCAACGTTTTTGTGTGAAAAGCCATGCGCTTCTTAAGCGCACTGTTGCTTTTCTGCTTGGCAACAAGCCTTGCGGCCGGTTCAGAACCAATTGGTTTTGGTACTAAATGGGCTACTGGTAATTTGTTTAATACAATTTCATACCAATTTTGTAGCTTAACCTTTAGCTTTCAAAAGTTTCTTTGGCCATGAAGATTCAAGAATTCCAGTTCAAACAGATTCAGCAGAAGATTCTGTCCATGCAAGATTGAAGAGAGCTGTTTATGCTGCAATGGGATGGACGGTGAATTGCAATGATGGCTGGACAGGAACATACTGTCAAATCCGTTCGTTTTTTCTTTATTTACTTCAAATATTTTATTTTTTAAGCGGTTTGTCCTGGTACTCCAAATCCTCCAATTAGGACTGTCATTGATGATAAACTCGTTGATAAAGTTGATCTTGGAGTTGGATGCTCACAAAGCTATATTTTGCCCGTTGAAGCAAATGTCTTTCGCCTTACAATGATTGTTGATACACAATATGGCAAACCACAAGTTGTTTTACTTGATGATAATAGTAAGCTTAATTTGTTTCGTTTGTAAAAATTATAACATTTTTCAAAGGCTTCCAAGTTGACGTTGGTGGATCACCAGTTGAAACCAGTGGTGTTTTCACTGTAAATAATCCTCGACCAGGTCTTTATTCGCTTTCTGTCAATTTATCCAATTCTCAGACAACACCTTATTGTAGAGTTACTGTTGAAGTATGTTTTTTAATTTTTAATAAGTTTTGATTAATATACGTGCAAAAAGTCTCACTTTTTAACATAGTTAATGATCCTATTTTGTATAATTCAAAAATTAAATTAGGTAACTGCGGCATTAGATGTTACTGGTGGTTTTGTTGCATCACCTCAACAAGATCAATTTGAAAGCCAATTATTGTACTCTAATAATCCCAGTTTCTTTGTTGCTCATGTAGCCAATGTTACAGCACCTGGAAGTAAAGATTATAAAAAAAATTAAACTTTATCTTAATTGAATTACTTAGGTCTTGGAGCGGTGTACCTTCGTTCAAACAGAAAAAACACTTTTGACTTTACATCTGCTCTTTCACCTCGTTACTCTTGTAATTATGAATATTATGCTGGATATTTTACATGTCAGTTTGGTGCAACTTATCAATGGGTTGTTGATGGCGTCGACGGTTATGGTTACCGCTTTAGACGTTCTAGTGATTTTCATTGTTTAAGTATGAATATAGCTTGTCATTTTTAAATTTAAGCAGACATAATTTCAGATCAACCAACAACGCAAGGGCCACCAACAACTACTGTTGTACCACCTTCAGCATGTCTCAACGGTGGAACGCTTGTTAATAACACAGGATCAGCACCATTTTGCTATTGTGGTACATTCTTTACAGGACCAACTTGTGCAGAACGTATTTGTATGCACAATGGTAATCCAACACCAAATGGATGTGATTGTTCACCAGGATATACTGGACCTTTTTGTGAACACATTAGTTGCAGCACAGACGTTTTTAACGGCTTTAATACTGATGAAAAAACACTTATTGTTGTTATTAGACGAAGCCAGTTTATTGCAACACAAGTAAATTTGATTGCGAAAGCAATACAAGATCATATTAATTATTATGACGTTTCGGGTGTAACAGTTTATTCATGGTTTATTTTGGTTTCATTTTCCAATGATAGTAAGCTATTTTTACACAGCTGAAAGAAATTAATTATGAAAAGCATTTTTTATTGCCGTATTTGTTGTCCCTTTTAAGAGAAAATAGTGTTGCGTAAACAATAAAAATTTTACGCAATTATATTTTTTGCAAATTGCTTTTAAAATTATTAATTTCGATTTTAAAAGCATCTTGCCGAAAATAAATCCCAATTAGTTTAAAAATTACCGCATAAAAAAAACACTGTAACAAAACAAAATTTAACTTCAAACAATTAAAGTTAGAGCAAATCAGATTTAAAATACTGAAGTATTTTTTTAGATATTCAATATCAGGAATATTCAAACTCAGTCACTTTCTTAACAGATTTGGTGAAATTAAACACTACAAATGTTCAAACTGGTTGTAATGATACTGTAATTGATGCAATTGCTTCCGTTTTCGAAGTAGAAGTTATCAATGCAAAATCACCTATCCTTGTTATTACTGATGCACCACCAGATGATAGCGCCGATTATTTGACAGTCGTTAACCGTAACACTTTTCGTAAACTACCTGTATGGGGAAAAATAACCTTCAACAGTTTAAATTTAAAATAAATTTAGATTTTTGTCTTTTACATTACTAACCCCAATGGAGGCTGCAATACAGATCAAATGAGTGCTGGTTATCGGGCCATGCAATACCTTGCTCATAGCACGGGTGGATTAGTCATGACTCCAAGTATTAATAATTTGCCAAACGTATATTTAATGAATTGCTAATACATCTTTAATGTTTTCTTTATTTTTAGGCTTTTAAATACACAATGCGTTACGTCACATATCACAGTAATATGGTGCTCGGGTATGACTATTTCCAATGCAGTATGGGAAATCATGGATCATTTTTTGTTGATACATCTGTTAAACGGATTGCTATTCTTGCAACTGGAAGTGGGATGATTTTATGTTGTTATAAAAATATCTAAAATCACATTTTTAAGCCAACCTATCCATTACTGTAACTGATCCCAATGGCAACTCAAGTTTAGTTATTGATGCTATTTATGTTGATTCACAAAACTTTATCTGGGATATAACTGGTGACGTAATTGCTGGTGAATATCTTTTCTTTATTACTTCTTCCAACGGTGCTACTCAGCCATGCAATTACCGAGTTTACGTTGAATCCAACTATGACCTCTTTTATGGAGTTTCTAACAGCTTAACAACAGATGCATACTTCAGTGAACCAATTTATCAACAATCTTCAAATATGGTCGTTACGTTTAATGGGCTTCGTGGACAAATAAGAGATCAATTCCGTCTTTATGCTGAAATGCAGATTAGTCGCTACAATCGCTCAGGCGCACTTGAACCTGTTTACTTTTCAAGCGGTGTTTACCGTGATGGATGTAACTATCATCTTAGTTTTGGAGCATTTGTTTGTAATGTTCCCAATGAACATTTATACATGACAGTGTTTGCGGATGATCCGTTCGGATTCCCAATTCAAAGAACGGCTGTTATCTACTGTGCTTACGAACAACCAACTGAAGCTCCACCTAATACTTGTATTAATGGTGGTGTTATAAACCCACAAAACACAACCACTTGTTTATGCCCAGCTCATTGGACTGGACAATACTGTCAAAGTATTGTTTGTGAAAATAACGGTACTGCTATTGCGAACACATATTGTCAATGTCCAGAATATACTGCCGGTAGATTCTGTGAAGAAACTTCTTGTGGTAGTCCAGCAACAGGAGTTAACTTCCAATTTACACATCGTTCTTTGGCCCTTGTTTTTAATGTCCACAACACAATGGCAGCACCATTATTAGATATTGCAACAAATATTCAAGATTTTGTTCGTGATCTTTTTATTATGCACAACTTGTTTATTACAAAATTTATTGTTGTCACTTATAATGAAACAATGGCAACGACTATAAAAGTTTCGGATGACCCTAGATCTTTTGTTGCTGCAGTGCAATATGCTGCAGAACAAGCTCAAAGTGCAGTTCCTGTTCCAGATCCTAACGTAAGTTTGACAAAATAATCAATTTAAAATGTCCTGAAATTTATAGAATGCTAAAGGACTACTTGATACTGGTATTAAATTAGCACTAGACGAATCACTTCCACAATCATTTGTTTTTGCATTTACTGATGCTGAAACTAGTCAAGATCCTAATTCCGATACTACACTTGCTTGGAATACCCTTAATGCCCAAGATCTTAGAATTAATTTAAATCTTGTTGCTGTAAGTAACAGCATTAGCGGTGGAGTAAATGGATATCAATTTATCCCTGAACACATTAATATGGTAGAATACACTGAAGGAGAAGTATTTTACACTACTCATCCAGGAAAAGTAAGATGTTAAAGACTCACTTTCTTCTAAACATTTCATATCTTATAGTTTTTGCAATACATTCCAACTTTGTACAAGTCTGGTTTGATGTCTGGCGGCTCAAGTGATAATTGCAACATTACTCGTTTTATGCCTGTTGACTACTGGTCACAAGCATTTACTGTTTACACTGGCGGTCAAAATATTAATATTAAAGTTACACCTCCAATTGGAAGCGCTGCTGATTATGAAAATATAATTGATCAGGATACTTATTTGGACATTCGACAGTATATTATTCGTAAGAACAAAAAATTCATATGATGTAATTAATCCTTAATTTTAAGCATGTGATACATCTGGTGGCTATTGGTCGCGATTGGGACAATATTGTTATAACTTCAACATTGTTATGTTAAATTACAGTAGTGCATTAGCTGATTGTCACAACGTTCAAAACGGGCATTTAATTCACATCTTTAACCAAGACACACAAACTGCTCTCAATACCAGAGTCGGTCAAAACGTTCTTTGGATAGGGCTAAAAAGACTTGGAAGCACATGGGTTTGGGATACTCCTGGATTTGGTCAATTAAATCTTACTTTAACCGGCTATACAAATTGGAATACAAGTGTTAATCCAGATGATACAAGTAAAGGAGACTGCGTAATTATGCAACCTGGATATGGTGGCCAACCACGTTGGTTTGTTACTCAATGTACTGAAACACATTTAACAATGTGCCAAAAACATCGCTATAACCAAGAATTTGAACCAGGAAGTGATAACAACTTACTTCCTGCTGGGTTATGGCGGATTGATGTTAGTGGAATCGGAGCATGTGGAATGGAAGCTCGGATTCAGAGTGAAATTCAAATTTTCTATGGTTTTACTACTGATCTTCATAGTGATAATCCACAAACATATGCAAATTTACAAAGTGATCAAAATCGTGTAATCGCACATATAACTGGATTGGAGCCAATAAATCCCGAAGAATCCACAGATAATGTTGATGGCAATCTCAATTATGCTTTTATGTATGTCAATTCAACATTGATTCGAGTCGCACGTTTTCAGCCACGTGCTCGGTGTGCTTATCGGGCAGTATCACAAACTTTCAAATGTCCCCAGTACGGAACAAGTAATACTCTAACTGAAATGCCTATCAGATTTTCTGGTATCGATCAATTTGGCAACCTTTTTGAACGTATTGGTACACCATATTGCGCAACTACAATTACATCTTGCTTTAATGGAGGATATCTTTACAATGGATTCTGCATTTGTACAGATAACTTTGAAGGTGATCGTTGTCAAAACCGTATTTGTCGAAACGGTGGTTTTCTTGAACCTAATGGACAATGTCGATGCCCAGAAGAAACAACTGGTGATAGCTGTGAAATGTTTATGTGCATTCCTCCAAGAAACGCTGATTTCAGTCAAAATAATAAAACATTGGCAATCCTTTTTGAAACCAGTTATGCTATGACAGTTTCAAAAATTTATCTTGGTTTAAGATTTGCACAAGTTATCCAAAATATAACTCTTCAAACATCTCCTAAATGGTTCACCCAATACATGCTATATTCATTTGACAGTAGTAAGTTTTATGCTTTTCTTTTATATTATACTGAAAAATAAGCTAATGTTTTTAGCATCTGATAGAGCTAATTGGCAGCAAAAAGTTCATACAAATAACCCAGTCGACATTCAAAATGCTCTTGGAAACATAACAAATTATCAATGCCCTGGAGGAAATCCTTGTGAAAGTGGAGCTAAATGTCCACGTCCAATTCTTTCTGTTATCAATGATACTCTAAATGACCCAATGTTCCCTACTGGTTCTGTTATTTTGCTTTTTACACAATCCACTGTTGAAGATATCTCTCAGTATCCTTCTGTATTTGCAAATATTCAAAGAAAAAGAGCACAAATTCATATTATCTTACCTGATGTTTCATCACCGTGTTCACTGCCTTGGACGGATTATGCAAATCGAATATTATTTTCTTTACCAGAAAGCAGTGGAGGAAATTTGTTTACACTTTTATCACGTGATATTACAAATGTCCTACTTCCAACTTATTTGCCAACACTTTACAAAGGGAATGTCGTTGATTCATTAACAAGAAGAAATTGCACTTATGATGAAATTTATGTCAGCGTTGACACTCAAACAACTGAGTTTACAATTGTTTACTCTGGCCTTTCGCCCTCAGTTTCAGTCACTGATCCAAAGAATCAAACAACCACCCTTCCCCCAAATCTTCTTAATAGTGTTTTCAATTATTATGCAATTTATAAAACTTATAACCTTGGAGGAACATATAAAATTACTGCTCAATCAAGTTCTCCTGCTGGAGCCTGTCTTATTAATATTCATGCAAAGTCAGAAATTTCCGTATTTGCTGGTTACACCGTGGCACAAGATGCATATAATGGTGCAACATCTGATGACGCTCATACCACTGCAATTTCTGACCCCTGTAAGCTTTTTATAAAATATTTCAAACTGATTTTTTTAATTTGAAAGAAAATTATCAAAACTATCTTCAAAATACTTTCAAAAAAATTTATTGAATATTTAAAATTAAATTTTAGCCGTAAAAAATGTTGTTATTTTGCATGCAACAAATTTAAATGGAGGTTATCTGAATTACGTTCAAATGTATACAACACAAAATTTTGGAAGGCCACAATTATGGACTGCCGAGGTTAAACCTCGATCAACAAACTGCTCATATGAATGGTATTCTGTTGGAGGATTTACATGTGATGTTCCAGGAACTTATCTTTTAGCTGTTTATGGTGTCGATGCTATGGGATATAATTTTAGACGCTCCATTCCTGTTGACTGTGTATCTGATCGTCCGCCGAGAGACCGTAAGCATTATAATATTTATACTAAATTATTTTCTTTTTCTTTAGCTACCCCACCAACATGTGATCTTCATGATCGTTTTTATGATATTGTTTTAATTATTGATGGCAGTACAGCTGGTGGATTCCAACAACTTAAATCCATTGCATCTGCAGCATTTTCACCATATGCATATAATTTCCAATTTACTCGTTTGAGTATTATTGTTGTAAATGCAAATTCAACACTTCAAGGATATCTTAAAGATTCTGATGGAAAGCAAGGTCCACAAGTTGTTGCAGGTGCAACATCATTTAATACCACAGGACAAGATCTTGATGGTGCTTTGAAATTAATTATCTCTGAATACAATAATCCTGATACGTCAGGATATCGAGCAGATGCTCGACACTTAATTGTTTATCTCACTCGTAATGTTGCATTCTCAAGTGACCCTCAGAACACCCTTAATAGTATTAAACGTGGTGGAATGTTTGGATTTATTGCTCTCGGATACAATCTTGCTGACAATGATGCTGCAACTTTAACAAATCTTAGTGGTGATCGTTGTACATATAACGGATACGGACCGAATGCTTCAATGTTGATTCAATACTTTATCCAAGACATTACATGTTTCCGTTTTCCAGTATGTGGTGAATAATTTAAAATTTTATAAAAGCTTGAAAATTTTCTTTTTAATTGTTTTGAACCAATAAATTTTAATGATATGAAGGCGGTAGAAAAATTTCTTGTTGCAATGAGTTTTATGCTACTTAAAAATTCTGGGTTTCTAATAGCAAACAGAAAAATCAATTGAAAATAAATAAATGGCCACAACGTTAAGATACGTTCGCATAATTTGTTTCAAATTCATTTTATGTAAAGTTTATCTTAACGTAGTTAAGCATTGATATCAAATAAAAACAAACCGCAAAGATTTTTCGACGAATTAAAACAAAAAAAATTTACAATTCAGAGTCAATTTCTTTCTTTTAGTAAAATCGTATAAAATGATGATATTAATTTATAAAGCAGTAACTTAAACTTGACCAAAGTTCTAAATGACAGCACCCACATATTATTTACGTTTACGATATTGGATTTCAAAACGTCAAACAGCCTTGAAAATTTTTTTCAACTTCTTAGAAAACACCACATTAGAGAAGCATAAACGTATCCATTGTTTCGCAATTTTTTTAAAACAAGAAAACGTAAAACAATGCCATGTATAGTAATTACAAAGGAGCTATCACTTACCACAATATTGAAGCATTCAAGCCTTTTTAATGTTTGTTTTTGCCAAAAATGTTTTTTGTTTTCTCCTCGTTTTATTACTAGCCTGCTTTTTAAACTGGATGACAAAGAAACTAACAAAAAACGCCTTCAAAAAAATTACCATTGTTCTTCTTTACCTAAATTTTTAACATAAAAAAACCAAATGCAGAAACAATGAAAATTTTTTATAAGTCTGTTCAAAAATTGCTTTTCATTTTTATCAAATTTTGAAGTCTGTTTCTTTGTGCAAAAAAAAGGCAGGGCAATAACGTCAAAACCATCAAAAATTTAGCAGCTTAAGCATAAAAACTCTAACGTAAATTCTGTCAGAAACAGATGAAATATACATACAATCTTTTTCCAACACTAGATTAATGGCTAAATTTTTTAAAAAAACAGTCGCTGTTAGTTGATAGCGAATTCACTATTTTGAAAAGTAATCTTCAACCGGAATCATCCTGCACCCTCATTTTGGAACATGGGCTTCAGAAAGGGGGTGGAGCCCTTTTGAAAAGAAATATTTTTCTGCCGTCATTTTGAAGTTTTAGGTGAAAGTAGTCCAGCAAAAAAATATTTCTTTTGTCGGTTTTTCA
>CABFKQ010022769.1:0-10548 GCA_901779485.1 Panagrolaimus sp. PS1579
TTCAAAAAGAAATAGAAGAAAGATATGGTGAAAAAGATATAATTTTGCAAAAAAAATTCAACAAAAAATGCTATGAAATTGAGGTTCATCATTTTTTTTATGCTGCAGCCTTTCGACGAAGTGCAAAATTTCGTAACTCTCTTCGAATTGTTCGTGGAAGTCTATATAAAACTTTTTCACGTTGAATTTCATCAACATTTACGAGCTCTTGTAATGCATCCCTTGCACGATGTGATAGCTGTTGCTCCCTTGCACGTAAACGCTTTCGACGATTTGTTGACCATTCATTAAATCTTCGAAGTTGATCTTCATCAAGATATGAAACAGCTAATAAATGAATCTTAAAAAAGTTCTTGGGGTTTAATTGTATAAAGAAAATTAAAGCAGTTATAAATGAAAAATAGCTCTTGCAATTAAATGAAATCAATTTTGTATTAAAACGGGGGGTTTTGTTTTTTTAAAAAAAAGATCAAATGTTTGTAAAATTTAATGACATTTAAATATCTCTTTAAAAAATTTAGAAATGCCATTTCATTGTTTTTTTCAATTTTTAAAAAAGTGCTAACCTCTTGTTGCCTTTTCCCTTCTGATGGAATATCTGGATCGTTAAGCAAATTATGAAATGCCAAAATTGTACGTTTATTTGCTCCCTCAAGAAATGGTAAAACATTTTCCATTTCATACAATGGAATTTTTTTCCTTTCACTGCTATCAAAATCTGCAGAAGCTGTTTTTGTAGTTTTTGTAAAAGTATTCTGATTTCTTGTTGATGGTTTTGTATCTAAAAACAAAACATTTGTGGGATTACGGATTATAAAGCTTACCAAAGTAGTCATAATCTTTGTTGGAATTATCAGATATTGGAATTTCAGGTGTAGGCATAAAAGAATTAAAAGTCTAAAATTGAAAAAAAATTTTGTTAATTACTCTTAAAAATGTTTATACTTTACATCATCTTTTATTGCATCGGTTGAAGCAATGGATGTTGGAGTGGCAGTTGCAAATTCATGAGTATTTACAAATGATGGGGTTGCGGTTGTTGTACTAAATAAAGTTTCAAATATTGTTGTATGTTGTGTTTGTGAGGAGGAGGAAGAAGAAGATGTCGAAGCTTGTGTTATTTCTTTATCAAACATATCAAGAACAGATAAAATGTCATCTGTAATTAAAAGCTCTTTTTCACATTTATTTCCTGGTTTATAATCCTTCCTAAAAATAGATTTCAAAGGGGTTAATGAAAAACGTCAAAAGATATTTTTTTTACCAAACAGCTTTAATCTCATCTTGAGCAAAATCAGGAAGTTTATCAATATTTTCTGGGACTCCACATTGACGAGATTGCTGAAAGTAGAATTGTAAAGAGAGAAACAGTAGTTTTAAAAATTAATTTGAATTTTTTGAATTAAAATTTTTTTATGAAAATCGCGCCCGCCGGAGCAAGTAAATGTTGCAAATGATAGCCCAGAATGTGTACTTTATTTATGGAAAGTATCAGCGAAAAAAAAGGACCCCTTTTTTGGAGCCATCAATTTAAAGTTTGCCCATCAATATCTCCAACATCATTAAAAATTCATAACTTATGAAATAGGTCACCAAAACACTCCCGGTGTCTTTTGTTATTAAATATAATGTTGTTGGAACATTTTGGGTAAGTTTCAGAACTCCAACATTAAATCTGACTATTTGCCATCAACTTGAATTTTACAATTTTAGCAACATGTCCAACATCAAAAAAATCAGGTTTTTTGTTAGTAATAAGCACCAACATGGTTTAAAAATGATAAACATTGATAACAAAAATGACCTAAATCATTGTAAAATGGATCTTGAGCAATTTTGGCTTTTTATGAATTTTTTACATTTGATCATTTTTTGATCAATTCTCATATACGATAATTGGACAAAAAGTGCCAACATTTGTTGGTAGAGACCAGTTTTTTTGGTCTCGAGACATCAAGTTGGCTAAATAATGTATTAAACAGAAATAAAAAAAATCAAATGGCGTTGAAACACTGTTACTTCTGTAAGGCCGCTAACAACAAAAGGTCTCTTTTTGATAATTCTTTTTACGTTTTGCATATAACCATCAATTGTTAATTAAATCGGCTACCAACTTGATGCTCAAGATGAAATTTATCAACTTGTTGTTGTTGACAAACTGGACAGGTTACAACCAAAGTTGTGTATGTAAAAAAAATTGATCAAAAGTCATTTTGTTGTCTTTAGCTACTGGCTTTAAAAGAAATTTCTCCAAATTATTTAATGAAAAATCAATAGAGTAGACTGATTCGTGCACAAATTTAGCTGGACAGCAACACCTTGAAGTTTTAGTGTACTTAATTTGAAAAGAAACTTTCAATTCTTCGTCCAAATGTTGCATAATATTAGCAATAACATTTACAGGTGATTGGTCAACAATTTGGTGGTGTTGTAGAAGTTGAGTTTTAAATTTGTTGATATTAATATGGGGATTAATATAAATTAAAGCTAATTCTACAAGGATAGGATCCATTTGAACATTTTCTTGTAAATTGAGTGCAATAGGATTTAATCGTTGTAAAAAGTTGATTGCGCTTAAAATATAGGAATCAAGGGTAATAATTTGCATCAAAGGTTGTCCTTCAGTATCATAAATTACGGGGTCCTGGAATTTTATTTTATACAATTAATTAAGTAAATTAATTGTGTCAAACTGTACCTGGCTCATTGCTGGGCTATCATTTATCGTTTTTTTTGCTTTTTTTGGTTTTGGTGTAACGATCAAAACTTTTCCTTTGACTTCATTAATTTTTCTTTTTCCAGTAATTTTTGCTACAGATTCTTTAGGTTGTTGAACTGTGGTTTTTTTGATTACAGTATAAGGCGGTAGATTGATTGTGCTTCTGAGTCTATTGTATTCTTGTAATGATGCTGCATGAACATAAATTTTTGAAGGGTTATAATCTGCCAAATGCAATCCTTCGATGGTAGTAACACGACTACATGCAACAAATGCTTGACCAGCAGCAAATATTGTTTCAAAGCTTACAATTGCATTTTTTAAAGTAAGGCCTTGACACTTATGTATTGTTGCTGCAAATGACATGCTGACAGGGAATTGGTGTCGGCAACATTGTTGTTCTGCTCCAACATTAAAAACAGCAGAAACTTTAGAGATTGTTTGTACTTCAGTGATATTGTCGAATTTAATTCTCAAATGAGTTGGAACATTGTTGACTGAAACAATTTCTTCCAAAATTCCTGTTGCCCCGTTGACAAGACCGATACTTGCATTAACATTTCGTCTCAGCATTATTCTGCATCCAACGGCTAAGGTTAATTTCTTTGCTAATCCTGCAGTCAAGCGTTGATCATTAGTATCATATTTTGAAACATCTTTTGCCGTTAAACGCGAGCTTTTTGGCTTTCGTGGAATTACTGGAGCCAATACGGAATATTGCTTCGTTTGATAAATTCTTGTTCTTTTAGAATTGCTTTTTGTTTTAACGTCACTGTCATCTGCTTCAATTTCAACAGCCTTCAACTTCAGTTTTTTTAAAACCACGGTATTAAAAGTTGTAACCTCATCTTGAGTTGAAAAAAGAGCCATTATATTTGGATCGCTTTCTTGAATTTCAATATATTTTTCAGCTAATTGTTGCATAGATGCAATACCGCCATTTGTTCCAGGAATAACTCTTGACCGCAATAAAGTATGATCTTCTTCTGTTAGTGCTTGAACCCGCATTCTTCCGAGTAATTCAGCAAATTCCAAACTTTTCTTTTGTCGCATATTTTCCAAGAGTTCTCGATATTCAAACAACTCCCAGAAGCTGAAGTTTGCAACAGATGAATTAAAAATTTTGTTGATTTGATTTAAAGTCAACGGAGTGAAAACAGGCTGTGCCCGTACAGGAGGTAGCTGAAAATGCCATTTATTTTGATAATTAAATTTTTTAAACAAATTAAATACCTGAAGTAAATCTCCAAATGCTAAAAGATTTACACCTCCAAATAATTCATTATTTCCTTTGAATTGTGTAAGACGGTAATGAATTTTTGCCAAAAGTTCATTGCTAACCATTGAAATTTCGTCAATAATTAGGAGGCGAACATTTTTGAATAACATTCTTCGTAAATTTAAAGCTTCGGGGGATAAAGAGGCTAACGTTTTTTCTTTTCCATTTTGGACATTTATTTTGAACAAACTATGTATTGTTGAGCCGTTAATTTGAATACTAGCTAATCCGGTGGGAGCACATACGCATGCAGGAGGGCGTGTTGCAGAAGTTGATTTGTTTGAATACCGTATAAATGCTTCATTTGTAATTGTCTCAATTAAAAATGATTTTCCCGTTCCAGCTGTACCACTAACAAAAACAAAAAATGGCTTAGCTTCTGGATCGCCTTCATCTTGCTTTGTTAATTCATCAAAAACAAATTTCATAATTTTTTCTTGGTCACCATTCAATCCAGTTTTTGCTGCTTCATGTTTTTCAGTATCAACTTGTCGATCAAACATTTCTAATTCATCTTCTGGTTCATCATCAATAAAATTGGCTTTCATTGCTTGTCTTAGCTTTTTCCGAGCTTCATAAATTTCTTCTTCCATGGCCAATTGCTTTGTTTGATTAAATATAACTCTTTCGATATCAGCAAATGCATTTTCACTTTTTTGTTTTAAATTTTCCATGAAATCAATCCATCTGTCCTCATAGCTTTCGAACCCATTCATGATTTCTTCTTCAATTCTCCATGGAATGAACAAAAAACATAGCCTTCTGAAATAATCTTCTCTGCTTTCTTCATTATTTACTTCCAATTTTGGCCAGTAAATTTGTGGAATTAAAGGCTTTTGTTTAACAATAGATTTTCCTTGCATAGATAAAAGAGGAAATTTTGAGCCATTGGTATAATTTGGATGGCAAAAAAAGGGAGAAAAATTGTCATTGATGTTGTAGCTGTCTTTAAAAGGATTTTTTGTTGCAGACTTGATGTTTTCTGGCAAGGTTTCATCAAATAAATCATCTTCTTGATTATCATTGTCCGAATTTTGATCTGGTTCTGACATTTCATCAGGTTGTTCTTCATCTGGTGCTTTTCTTTTACTGCTGTTTGTAATTTTAAAGTTGGAAAGCATATTGAATAAAGAAGAATTTTCAAAATTTTTAGGTCTGTTGCTGTAATAATGATCCCACCAGTTTGGTTGAAATGCTTGTTGACCATCAGCTAACTTTTCGATTTGTGCTTTCGGAAGTAGAATTCGAAAACGCTTTTCTGATTTATTTGAATTGATAAAAACGTGACCGCAATCAAATTCAAACATGTGATGTCCCATCAACATGTCTACCAGTTCCATGACTCCCATTTCCCGTTTTTTTAAGAAATCATGATATATTCGAAATCTGTCTGCTGTTGAAATAGTGGTGTTGTTCAAATTATCAAATAACGATTCTTTTTTGGACGATTCACCTTTTGTGGCATATCCAGTAACATAATTTACAATATGCAGGAGATCTTGTGATAAAAATTGAAGATCTGTATTTCCCTTCCAGCCAAGTAGAATTGCTGGATTGTAGTCATTCGTCCATTGTTCTTCACCGGGTTGTCTTTTTAAAGAATAAAACTTGGTTTTGCCTCCAACATAATTTAATCCAGCGTTCGCTGACCGATTTATTTTGGTAATACTGGTTGCTGGTCTGGGGAATTCGAAGCGGCATTGAGTTATTCGTTGACCTCTGTTAGATATAACTCGTCTGCATGTCTTGCTGTGAGACTTAAAATGTTGCTGAAGTTTTATTACATAATTGTAAAGTTCTGGTTCTTTAACAGGGTCAGGAATTCGAGCAGTAACATGTTGATCAATATATTTTATTATTTCCGCTTCTGTATCATCAGCTTTTGGAGCATCTGCCGACCACAGCAGGCAATGCACATGTTCCGTCCCGCGGCTTTGGTATTCGATTCTATAGAAATGGTGTATAATTTTTCCAAGTGGACCATCATCTTTTAGCAAAACATTTTTGAAAAACGCTTTTACACGTTTTTGGAAATGTCGGCACCATATATAAGGATCTTTAGCCACAAAGTCTCTTATATTTTCTTTTGTGACATTTTCTTCCTTGTAAATTGCTTTATAAGCTTCAAGAAGCTCGGCCCAATCTTCTTCGGAAGGGTTGAGTGTTAAAAACCATGTTGGACTTCCAAACATTGAAATATGTGCCTTTAGTTTATTTTTCACCTTGTTCCAGTAAGAAGTATGTCCACGCAAAGCTGCAAATTGTGACGACATGCATTGCTGCAGCTTTTCGTCATCTTCTTCTAATGCTTCTTTGAAAGCTTTTGCATTAAGTTTTGATTTTGCTATTTTTGATTGAATGGCGACGCTGCTTGCGATATCAGTATTTTCAAATATACCTTGCATCATGCATAAATATTTGGCATTTGTTGCAAATCTTCGGTCTTTGTTTCTCAATCGGTGTCGAACATACTGTCTTCTTGTAATTCTTTTTGTTCTTTCATGATCAAAACCATAATTACCCGTTGGAAATAAATCTGGGAAAGATTTGACATCAATTCCTTCTGCATTCATTTTAATAGGATTAAATGGATTTCTAAGGAGATTAAATTGTTCATATCCAGTACCATCAGGGGCATTATCATCTGTATCGATAACAGGTTGCACACGAAATTCAGCTTGTGTTAAAAGATGTGGATCATCATTATTATGGGTAATTAAAGATTTGATTTGTTCTTCAGTTGGAGGTTTATCAAAAATCAAATTTTTATCTTTGTCAAATGAGAAATTTTCATTTATGACGATATCTTTGTAGTACCGATTAGTTTCTTTTAAATGTTTTAAATATGCAAGAACTAATGGTAATCGAACCAAAGGTTGACCAACAGAAGTGTTGACAATAATTGTTAAGTTGTCTGTGCTTGGAAGTACATTTACCAAATGATTGATAGTTTCTTCTGTTGGAACAGGTAGAATTACTAAGGCTCCTTTTTTTCCATGAACTTTATGTCAAATATGCCATGTTTATTTGACAACTTTTTTATCAATAAAATATCAAATTTATCCGGGGAACAAATATTTTTTAAATTAAATGTAGTTTGAATTGGTCGATTAATTTGAACGAGAGTTTTCTCCAGCCAATTCAATGGTTCTTTGAAAGGATACATGGGGTCAAGATCTAAGCCATTTGCAACACATGCTGCCGGTAATTCATTTTTTTTCATACTTTTTATGCAATTTTTACAAACGTCGATTGTTTTATTTTTTGAAAAAGCTTCTATTTGAGTTTTTGTCATAAATTCATTAAAAAAGGAAGGGTTATATTCATAAGTTTGAACATTTGATGGTAAATTTAACTGATGGCAAATATCACATGGATCAACTTCATTATTTTGAATTTGCTTTTTAAAAGCATTTAAATGATTGCCAAATTTTTTACGAGCCCATTCTTCAGTTAAGTCGTCAACAGAATCAAAATATCGGCTTGATATTTCATTTGTTATTGCACGGGGGACACCAATAAATTGTACAGTATCATATAGTGTTTGATAATCGAAGTTTTTGTAAGCTGAGTAAATTTTGTCGATAAAGAACACCAGTAATTTTAGTTCACTGAATCGTCTTGAAATTGATCGAATACCACCACGACAAGGAAAAAATTGATTTAAAGCATCTGAAGTGGTCATTTGAATTAATGGGTTTTGTTTAGTTGTTAAATTTTCTATTCCTTGCATTAACAGTTTAATCCATTTTTCGCGATTTTCGTTGTTGATAGATGCAAGTGTTAAAAATTCATTTTGAATTGTTTGGGCCATCATTTCTGTGAATTTAGGACAATCGTTGCAGCATGCTTTTATCATTGTTATAGATCTGAATGGTATATGACCAATGGGACCAGCATTTTCACGTACTTCGTCGTCGTATAAAACTTCTTCAAAAATAACTTTGTCAATTTCGTTTGTCATTGCAGGATTCTTTTGTTCAGAGATTTTGTTTGTGATGTGAACTAAGTCTTCTTCATCATCAGATTTAACAAATGCTTCAACATTATTGTCACAGTCATCTTTCTCAGATACGTCAGTCTCCAGAATGACTTCATTTGCTATATCATCTCTCAAAATAACTTCATTTTGATCTTCAATAGTACCATGTTGTGCCTCAAATCCATCTGCATCAGAAGCCATCATTTTTTCAAAAACTAATGGATAATTTTCGTCAGCAGGGCCATAGCCAGTTGGATCTTCTTTGGGTTGTAAAACATGGTAAGCTCCTCTTCCAATTTGGCGAATAAGATAATTTCCAGGAGTTTCATGATCGGCTCTTTTAACTTCAGCAGTTACTTGCTTTGTTATTTTTTGTTGGATATTTGTAATACTGTTAAATGCAAGCTCAATCATTGCATCCAATTTGCCGGACATGAGTTTTACTCGGTGAATTTGAGTGAGTTCTTCTTCTTCACACGCAGGAGGACGATCTTGTCGCAATTTCAGTAATATTCCAAGGTCACCAAAATTTTTCAACTTTTGTGTAATAACTTTTGTGTCCATATTTTGTACTAAATCAGCGGCTATCCTGCTTATTTCGGTCATCTTTTTATAGTCTCTTTGAAGACTTTTGATTTTGCGATATTTACGCGCCAATGATGGATGGATAACTTTTGAATGGGAGAGTCTTTCATAATTTTTTCTTAATTTTTCATATTGTTTGGTACTTAACAAGTTTAAGCGTTTGAGTTCATTAACAGAATCGGTATTTTTAATATCGCCAAATAAATGAAGAATTCTTTGAACACGGTGAATTTGTTGGCGATTTCTCATTGTTTCCATGCTAAAAGATATTTTTTTCATTTCACTGTTTTAGTTTTTTCGTTAATCTTACCTTTTATTATAACTCATTCTTTTTCTGATAGCTTCCCTTTTCTTTGCTTCATCAGTCATATTTGATCTACGTTTTTGGTCCCGTTCTTTTTTTTGAAGTATTTGTTTATTTTTTTCTTCTGTACCCATTTGTGACAGTCTTTGTGCCATAATTTCTTGCTGTTGTTTATTGTATGCCTCACGTTCATCTGGCGTCATTTGTGACAGTCTTTGTGCCATAATTTCTTGCTGTTGTTTATTGTAAACATCTCTTTCAGCTGGTGTCATTTGTGACAGTCTTTGTGCCATAATTTCTTGCTGTTTTTTATTGTAAACATCTCTTTCAGCTGGTGTCATTTGTGACTTTCTTTGTGACATAATTTGTTGCTGCTGTTTGTTGTATGCATCACGCTGAACAGGAGTCATTTGTGACAATTTTTTTGCCCCATATTGTTGCTGTTTTTTATTATAAGCATCACGCTGAACGGGTGTCATATTTTGGTTTTTAGCTTGTTTTCTTGCTCTGTCTTTTTCAAGGTGAAGTTCTTTTTGCTGTTCAGTCATTGCCGCTTTCTTTGCATTTCTTTCAATAGCAGCTAAAGATAATGATTTTTTTTCTTTAATACTTTTTTGTTGTAAAGGTTGAACACCAGAAATACTTTTTTGTTGTAAAGGTTGAAGACCAGATTGGCGACCAGGATTATGAATATTAAAATCATCATTTAAAAAAAATTCAGTAGGCAAAATACGGGTGTTTTTCATGGTGTTGATAATATTAATGAATCTTTCGCGTCTTTGTGTAATATTGTAGTTTACAATTGAAGACAAACTGATTCCTTTCATATCTGCTAATGTGTAGTCACATGTGAATATTGCACAATTAATTGAATCCCTCTGTCTCATTGTAAAAGGAATAACAACTGCCACAATTGAAATGTCACGACGTCGAAAATTAAACAACATGCATATAGAAGAGTGGACCTTTTCGTATAAAGTTTGGTGAATTCGAGCATTGCCATACGGTTCATAATAAAAAAACCTTTTTTGATCAACATTAAATAGAAATAAATACCAGTGACGAGCATCACAAAGTGGTATAAAAATTTTTGTTGTTGTAGAAGTGAAATTAAATAACCAAGATCTCGGATTACGGTTTGATGGCGCGACTCTAAAACCCTGCGGATCCATAATTGCGTAATTATTTGCATTTGGTAATGATAACACAGCCATCTTGCAATACGCAAAAACTGCATTTTCTCCTACATGTGACGTCGAAGTAATGGAAACTGTATTGCATTCGCGGATGATTTGTTCAATTTCACTAATTGGTTGGTAAGGTGTTGTATCGTCAATCTGTACTGTTTGTGATTGTGAAGATGTTGTTGCGCTAAAAATGCATTTATATTTTTTTTACTATGGAAACTTTAAATTTTTACGTTTGGGTAATTGTTGGTAGTGGAGTATCTTTTTTATTTGTTGTAGTTGAATTGGTAAATTTGCTAAAAGTACATAATTCGTTTCATTAGAAATTAAAATTTTTTTTATTATATCTTACTTTGAAACAATGGCTGATATTTTTAAATTTTGATTTAAAGTAAATCAAAATTTACTATAAAATTATGCTAAAAAATTTTTAGGTTTTGTTGAATTTGTTTACACTTCAATTTGGATTGGAATGTATTCAGATGATAATGG
>CABFKQ010022777.1:0-10052 GCA_901779485.1 Panagrolaimus sp. PS1579
AATGAAAAAAAATTATTTAACATAAAAATAAAACAGATAATATAAAAAACATGAGAGTACTCCAATACAAAGTAATAAAAAAAATATTTCAAAAAAATATAAATGAAAATTTGAGTTTACTTTCTTCGCTTTGGAAGTGGACCACCTTTAAATCCATTTGGACGCTTATTTGCTGATGAACTTCCATTATGACGATTGCAAGAATTTCCACCAGGATGATGAGAACTGCCACCACCGTGTCGATTCGATGAACTTCCGCCAAATCGTTTTGAAGAGCTATGTTTTGTTGAACGAGTTTCTTCGCCCATTTCTTTATTACGATCAGCACGAGCAGCTTCTTCTTCAAGATCACTGCAAGATTTTCCAGAGCTTTCATCACTATCAAGTGAACCTTCAGATGCGCTATCATCATCTTCTTCACTATCGACAGCAGATTCATCATCATCGTCGTCATCATCTTCACTAGAAGCACTGTCTTCACATGGAGAATATACATCTTCACTTGATTCATCATCATCGTCGTCGTCATCATCTTCACCAGAAGCAATGTCTTCTTCAAGATCAATCCAAGATTTTCCAGAACTTTCATCACTATCAAGTGAGCCTTGCAGCTCTTCTTCATCTTCAGCTTCATCATCAGAAACTTCCTTTTCACGTTCTTTTTCAACAACAAGTTTAATTGGATAACCAATAAATTGTGAATGCTTCTTTACAATTTCTTTAATTTTCTTTTCTTCAATGTATTCAGTTTGATCTTCTTTAATGTAAAGGGTGATTTTAGTGCCACGGGTAAGTTCTGGATCATTGATAGTTTTGATTGTGAATGAACCACCAGCAGAAGATTCCCATTGATAGCATTCATCATCATTGTGTTTAGAAGTTACAACAACTCGATCTGCAACAAGGAAAGCAGAGTAAAAACCAACACCAAATTGTCCAATCATGGAAATATCTGCACCAGCCTTAAATTAAATAGGGATAAGTACGTTTTTTTAATGTATAGTAAAGAGAGAACTTACTTGTAAAGCTTCCATAAATGCTTTAGTACCAGATTTAGCAATGGTACCAAGATTGTTAACAAGGTCTGCCTTTGTCATACCAATACCTGTATCCATAATTGTAAGGGTTTTATCGGCTTTATTTGGGGTAATTTTAATGTAAAGTTCTTTGCCAGTATCAAGTTCTGCAGGTTCAGTAAGAGCTTGATAGCGGATTTTATCAAGGGCATCAGAGGCATTAGAAATTAATTCACGAAGAAAGATTTCTTTATTACTGTAGAATGTATTGATGATTAAGCTCATCAATTGAGCAATTTCAGCTTGAAAAGCAAAAGTTTCTTGGTTGTCAGCCATTTTTGAGGGACTTTATTTCTGAAAAAAAGTGATACTTCGGTTTTTTATTGAAACAACAAATTATTTAAAAAAATGATTGTAGGAAGGGTATAGCAGTTTTCTAATATTTATAGCAAGGGACTGTCCAGACGTTAAGTAACGCATTTAGGAGGGGGGAGGGGGTAAGCTGAATGTAACGCAGCTTTGATGTGAGGCAAAAGATCAAAGGAAAAGCGTGACGGAGGGGGGAAGAGGGTCAAAATTTGGGATTTTTACGTGACGTCACCTCTGGACAATCCCTAATTGAATTTCACATTTTCTTACTTGAATAACAAAAGCTGAAGCATCAGTGCAAATTTGTTGTCCATGCTTTTTAATTAATCCTTCTTTTGTGATACCAAATGAATCAGATGTAATAGCTTCAATTGGATTTTCATAAACTTCAATATGAAGGGAAAGGGTGCTTTTATTGGTATTTGAAAAGCTTTCATTTTTCCAACACTTTTTAGCATCTTTTTCAAAGTTATCATTAAAATTTAAACCTTTCAAAGTTTTTGAACGCAAATCATTCATGGATGGTTTATTCCAAAATTTAAATTTCTCATTTCTTTCATAAAAGTCAGATACTGTATTTTATCAAAATGCTGCTGCAGTCCCGAGATAATGTGACACTACCGCCGCAACTCTCATTGCACAAATAAAGTTGAAAGATACTTTTCCAAAACAGTTTTAAAATTGATACAAAATTTTATTGAACATTTTTTAAATGATTAAATAAAAAGTGTTGTTGATTTGATAATAATCTCTAGTTTTTTTGTTTTAATTTTAGTGCCTTGAAATCGTATTTATTTATCTTGTGTTGAAATTATTAATATCTTTTCATTATAATATGTTTTTACTTTTTCAGATATCTGTTTTGATCAAAGAATAAACTAATATAGTGCTGAATATATTTTTAATCAATTTTTATTTGTGCTTTTGAACCAACTTTTTTCTGTTTATTTAATTCACAAACTTATCTATCTCACTTCCGTTATCTTTTGATCTCTTTTCCAAGCTAATCCCAATTATGGGTGGGAAATTGGATTTTACATCTGCACAACTTTGGGCAAAAATTGATGCCGTTGATGAAAGAAGAGAAACAGCTTACAAAGCTATTTTAATTATTTGTTTATGTGTATCACTATGTTCATGGGTTGCAATTGGAGCCGTTGGACCAGTTTTATATCAATTTGTAAATTTATCAAATACCCAAATGGCACATGTCCTCGAATTTTGTGAGGTTTGTTTTTTTATAACAATTAACTTTTTTACATAATGTTCCATTTTCAGGATACTGTAACAACAGTAGTAAAAGATTCAAGAGAATTATTTGAAGCATTTGGGCAATATTCTGCAGAAGAAAGAAGGCGGATATTTGAAAAAGAAAATAATAATAACGAAACGCATGCAATGTTTAAACGGAATCATAAAGCTGATTGTAATTGTGATGCCCCACCTGGACCACCGGGTCTTCCTGGACGAAGTGGCCTCAAAGGGCCGCCAGGTGTTCCAGGAACACAAGGAAAACCAGCAATATTGCCATGCCAGCCTCCACCAGATTATGCAAAATGGTGTCCTGAACCATGCCCACAAGGTCCACAAGGCCCACCTGGGAACAGAGGTCCATTGGGAGATAAAGGGATTAAAGGTGAAGCAGGAAAGGATGGAACACTTGGAGAAAATGGTAAACGTGGTCCTGCTGGTCCTAGAGGGAAACCTGGTACCCCTGGTTTTGATGGTGAAGATGGCTCACCTGGAATTGATCAAGAACCAAAACCATTCATCCCTGGACCATCTGGTCCACAAGGTGATCCTGGACCAGTTGGTCCTCCTGGTCCCCGTGGTATGCCTGGTATTGAAGGTAAACATCTTTTGTAAGACATTATTATAAATCAATCAATCGATATTTAAGGCCCACAAGGTCCAATGGGAATGAAAGGACAAGGTGGTCGACATGGTGTTCCCGGTCAACGTGGATTACCTGGTCTACAAGGTGTATCTGGTGATCCTGGAAAAGAAGGTGAAAAAGGCGTTTGTCCAACATATTGCGCAAATGATGGCGGAGTTTTCTTTGTGGAACCACCAGAATGGTTTTTCAATGAAAAACATTAAAATTTATTTATCTGAGTGCATTATTACCTCTTGTATTTTCATTTTTTTAAATGTAACTAAAAGAATGTCACGATAAGCAGGATCACCATTTGCCGAGCCTAAAGGTGTTACAGCATGATAATATTTTTTTGTAAGTAATATAGTTTCAAGGGGTTCTTTTAATTGAATAATATGTGTAATGGTTTTTGGGGTTGTTGCAATTAAATTATTTCCACCAATCGCATTTTCACTTAAATTAAATAAATGCACAAATACTAAAGGTTCATCGTCACGATGAAGCCATAATGGTGAACTAAAAAAATGTTATATTATTCAATAATTAAGTATTTTAAAAAAGCATATTCTTTTATAGAGGGGGGTCCATTTAAAAATCTAGTAGAGCTAAAAAGTGAATATATTATAAACAATGGAGATCAACTTCTTTACATAAAATTTCGGCATTCAGGGATACTCTACCAAATTCAACTTTTTTTTAATTCGGCAAAGTATCCGGCGAAGTTTTCCAAAATGTCAAAATTTTAGGGTAGAAGTTGCTCCTGCTTATTTTAAGTCTACCCCCTAAATATAAGTTTTTTTGCTCTCAAAGAAATCATTTGCTAGATAAAGATCTTTTGTACTTGAACCACCCTTATAAAAATTATTGCTGGGTTGCTAGTTCCTTACCTATATGCCGGTTCAATTCCTTGTGCTCTATATCGAATTTGATGAAGTCCAAGCTCGAATGTTTCATCAAAATTAATTATTCCAGTCTTTTTTGCCAGCTCGATATCCTTTTCAATGATATCCTTTAAAATATGATTTTCTAAGAATGTCGAAGAAATTGGATCAAAAATTCGAATATTTCCACCATCAATATAATTATATTCTTTTGATTGAAAGTATTGTGTTGAATTTTGTTTTTTAAGATTTTGTTCATTTGGAATCCATTCATAGCAGGTATATGCCCGATATCGATTACCTGGTGACGGATCTTTTGAAAGTGTTTCATAGGTATTTTTTAATTCTTTAAGTTTTTTGCAATTTTGTTCAATGCCATAAAAGTCTGCTTTAATATATGCAAATCCATCGTCATTTAGTTGATTTAATGCATCACATGTTACATCATTCTTGGAAATTTCATTGTGAAATTCTGTTAATCTATAAAATGTCTTTGTTAGAAAATTTTGAAAATTTTTTGCTTACTTGTAATTATTAATTTCATTCTCATCTTGAATTTTTTGTTTCAATGAATTAATGTCGTCTTTTAAATTTGGAGCCATATCTATAAATTTAAAATTGTTAGATACATAAAAAAAATTAGAATTCGCGAACACTTTTTTCACGTTATATCTTGAAATTTAAATTAAGAACTGAGTTCTACGAAATCGAAATTCATAGAGCCGAAATCAAAAAAAAAATGAAATCACCGAAATAATTTTTTCCGAAATTCCGAAACCCTGACTCTAAAACCGCAAAACAATTTAATCGCAAAGTATTGTTCTAAAAAAAACTGAAAATTATACTTTAAGAAGTGGGTCTTTTTATTCTTTTTGTTCATAAATGTTTCACATTAAAAAAATTGTTTACAAATATTCTAATTGTTTAAAGATCAATTTTTATTAAGGAAGTTGTTTATTAAATTTCTGCCAAAAACTTGTTTGTTCCCTTTTTTACGGTGTAATAATTTAGCCAATTGTGTGACGGATTGTCTTCGAGTGATATATGGGGAAATAGGGTAAAATAATAAAATTATTAAGAAGGTTGGATTTTTATAGAAGTGATGTTTAGAATTTATGATTCAAATATTCTGAAAAAAAATATTTCAAAAGTATATGAAAGTTTGAGAGAGAAAGAGAGCGGAAATTTCCGTATCTCCGTCGATTTTTTATTGACTTTGATTAAGACACACATTTTGTTATCTTTTTTTTTAAAATGAGACGAGTTTGCTAAACAAGAAACGTTTTTCGAACTTCTTTTGACGTAAATCATTTTATAATACATCTGTTATATATACATTTTTTTCGATGCATTAAAATTTGATTGAATAAAAGAAAACATAAATGTGACACACGCGAAAAAAAACGAAACCGTTTAAAAATAAAAGAAAGGGGGTCCGAAAAAGAGAAAGATTTTTATTAACTACATATTTTTGTTCTGAAAATGACTTCTATTTTGACTGAACAACAAAATTTATGTGAAGATGAAAAAATTATTGAAATTAAAAGTGTTTATGGTGATACAATAAATTACAGTTTACATCTTGGTTCACATTCTTTTACCCTTGGATGGGTAATTAACTCTTTGAGAAGCAATGATAAACGATTCATTAAATTACATGGTAATCGTGGAATTAGTAATGTAAGTTAATTTGAGCAAACAATCAACGGCAAATTGAAACTTGGAAATGTCGAAATCATCGTTCCGCGAAGTCAAAAATTTGATTTTGAAAAGTTCGAAATACCCAAATTGAAATTTTACCGTAATATTAATTTTGCAGAAATTTGAATGACAATTTTTTCACAAAAACACGTTCTCTTTTTTTTCAGGCTACCTGGTACGATGTAAGCGATGGCAAAGGCTTTTGTTCTGTTGTTCTTCGAATTACCCTGACTTTTGTTGATTCAAAAGATTCTGAAGATGTTTATACAACAATTTTAAAAATTCCTGGCATTGAAAATTATCACCAAATTTTTGATAAAAGCGAAGGATTTGAAATTGTAAGTTTTATCGATTTTTATCAATCTATTATCGAAGTGATTGATTTCTAGAAATATGAAACAATCTTAAAAATTTGTGATTTACATAATACTGAATGTGGATTTTATACTGAAATTGCCCCAATTTTAAGCATTCCACTTCCAAAAGTTTTTGCAACAAAAACTTGGACCGTCGGAAAAGATGAAGGCTGTGTACATATGGAAGATTTGAAAGAATATGGAAAAGTTATAAATTATTATGATTCTGCAAGTGTCGAACAAGTTAAAAATGTTATTAAACATTTAGCATTAATGCATAAACAAATTTTAACTGATAAATCACAAATATGGAAAGGAAAATATCTTTGCGGTGGATTGGCTGCTGCAGTAATGCTGGAAAAATGTTTGGAAAAATTTTTGGAATGGTGCGAATATAAAGGTACGTAAGAGTTTTTTCCATTAATATGATATTCTCGAGTGAAAACCCATGGAGGGGGGGGGCTTTCTCCCGAGTGAAAACCCCATGTTTTGTTAAGTTTTGGCAAAATGTGACATACATTAATTTTTTGCTTTAACCCCTCCTAAATTTCTCCCAAGCTGCGGCTCTGTTTAGTTGAAGGGGGCCACAATTGAAATCCCAATGTAAAAACATACCTGTTAAACGCTGTTTAAAAATATTCATTCGATTATCAAATTCATTAATTTCTGTTGGAGAAATTTTCTTTCCTTGTTTTTGACAAGCTCGACACCAAAAATCCCAATAAAATGGACGAAAATAATCTTCAAAACGTTTTCTTAAAAATGCCTGAGCCATCGAAACCATTGTTGGAATAAAATGTCCATTAATTGAAAGTCCAAAAAATTCAACAAATGCTGGCGTTAATCGAAATGGAACGACAACACCATCAGATGATGTTGAAGGTGATTGATCACTGAAGCTTTGATTTACATTAAAAAGTTTTCCATAGCTCATATCAAAATAAAGATTTTCAAGACTCATTTGATTCAATCCAAAAGTGTATTGTGCAAGTGAAAATAATGCCATTTGTGTTGAAAGAGATTTTCGAAGATACCATACACATCCAAGATCATCTTCATATCGATTTATAAACCAATTGAATAAAGCTTTTGAAGGTAGGTCATTTTGTTGTTCTGCCAAAGCTTGAATATGTTCAATATTATCTTCTGTTGACATTCTTGCAGAAAGACTACTATAATAGTTTGCAATTGATTTGAATGGATGTAAATTAGTTGATTCAGCCATAATAAATGTAAGTGGTTTTACACCCAATAAAATATTCTGATTCTTATTTAAGCTACAATGTGAAACTTCAAATAATCGAATTCCATTCAGCTGAAAGATATTTGGAATCCTAAAAAGTGCTCCACGACGATTTGTATCAGGAAATTTTTCAGCTGATAAATTTAGGGATGAAAATGAATTTGTTGCAGATGAAAAATATTGTTCTATTGAAGCTGGCTCAATATAATATGACACAATTTTACCATTTGAAAGTCGAACGTCCAATTGTTTAATGAATGAACCATTTTTGGCATGAATTTTTACGATTGGAACAAATAAATCAATATGTGGAAGGCAATGCCCGGTATGGGGTTCCAAAAATGAGGAAAAAGAAATTACACGGCCAAGTTTTCCAGTAAAATTGTAAAGTTCTTGACTAAGGTCTTCAAGTTTAATTGTGCTAAAAATATCGAAATTAGAATAATTAAAAAATTAAAGAAGCCACATTTAAATTTTTTTAAAGATTACAATCAGTGTTCTGCAAATCGAAATTTTTGTTTTGAAAAGTCAAATCAAAAATAATGTCGTCCATGTATTAACTATCAAAAAAGTGTTAAATATGTTAATATTTATTAAAATGATTTATTTATCATTACTAAATATAACAACACTTTGTACATTTTTCTTAATTCCAATAGATTTTAAAAAAGATTGTCTTAAAGCTTCACACATAAAAATGAGTAAAATTGGTCGAACTAAATTTTCTAAATCCATTACCCAAATTGCAATAACATATGGAGTATCATCATTATTTGTTCGCCCGACATATGATCGATATATCGTAATTGTCTAAATAAAATATGACAAAAATTATTTTGTATTATTAATTATTTTACCCGAACAGCCACATATGCAGCATCAACAAAAAAATCCCAAAATGTTATAACAAGCAATTTTGTTTCCATTGAATGGGAATTGCTGATTACGTTAGTTTTACGATGTAAATACCATATAAATGTTATAACATTAAATAATAATGATACCGAAGTTGTTACAAGCATTTGAACTAAAGTTATTGTTGTTCGACTAAATGGAAACCATTCAGCTCTTGTTTCAATTGCAATTGCTTCATTTACAATGTAAATTCTTGTTGGACCTGATAAAGTACTAACATAAAATGGAAATGGAAATAAAAAACTAAATATAAGAATATATTTTCCATATTTTGACCAAATCTAAAACATCGATAGTATTAGGTAGCAAAATTTTTTTTAAAAAATTACTTTTTCATGTTTTAATGGTAAAGCTAATGCGGTAAATCGATTTGCAGCACTTGCAGTGAGCAACCAACACCGAACTGGTACAACATAATAATTTAAATAGCTTAAAATGTTAAAAATGTATAATCCCTCAGAACCTAAGAATAAACGATAAGTAAGTGAACAAGCTGTAATTTTTGTAAATATCCAAACTACTATATATTGTGTTATATCCTAAAATGAAGAACAAAATTACAAAAAACATATAAAAGAATTTAACTCACAACGAATCCTAAAGCTGTTGAAAGTTTAAAGAAAAACGCTTTAAAAGCTTTATTTTTTGATGGAGATAAAAATTGAATCATTACGTAAATGTATAACGGAAATAATACAATACCGTAACATATATGAATAATAAATTGTGGTGGAGTATACGGCATTTGAAAAAGAAACTTATTTTACAAATTTAAATTTTTTTAGGTAAAATCGCTAATGTTCATTTTTGCAACAACTGTTTGGACTTCATTTTCACTTTTGCCATATCGAATTTTTAATATTTGTCGAATATATTTAATTGAATGGGATTATCTTGATTGTCATGAGCGATCTATCATGAATTGGTTGGCATGGATTTTGCTATATCTTTTAACACTAAATCCAATTATAAATCCGTTGATTACTGCAATCATATATGCACCATATCGTCTAACAATTAAAAAACTTTTTATTAATGTCCCAATTGGAAATCGTTTACAATATTCATATCGAGATGGAAATACAACTGAATCAAGTTTTTTATCAACAAGAAGACGAAATCGAAATTCTGCATCAATTGATCATGAAATGATGCAACGAAATAATAATGTTATTCAACCTTTAAGATCTTCGTTAAATTCATGTGACAATACAATTCCAGAAGAACCAAATGATGATGAAACTGGTTCTGCACCATCTGGAAGTACAGGACAGCTAAAGATTAAAGCACCAGAAAGGCCAAAAAGTAGCACCTTTCCTTCAGTTGGTGGCATTGATGAAACTTCAATAATGTAATACAGTTTTATATGTTTGCTTTAAGAAAATTTGTGTTTAGTTATAATTCATTTTTATTTTCAAAAAAAATTTTCCATCAAAAAACGGAAAAAATTGAAAAGTTACTTGAACTTCTTGGCGTTCCAGCAATAGATTGAAGTGAACGAACTGAATCTAAAAAAATTTGTTTACAAGATAAATCAAGTAACTATAAGTTCAAGATTGTTTTGCTTCAAAATCTCGAAACGAATTAATAGAAATGCAAAGCATTTCTTATGTTCTTTAAACTTGCGTATTGATGGATAATCATTGGAAGAATGTTGTGGTGATACATGTTCAGAAGCTGTTGTTCAGATGCACG
>CABFKQ010022811.1:0-10510 GCA_901779485.1 Panagrolaimus sp. PS1579
TGTACCTTTTCTTAAAACTTTCTGAGTGCTGAAACCTCTAGTTTTTAACCCACTTTTTTTAAAAAATGTTTTATTAGGATGTTTTTGACAGGCCTTTAAAACTATTAGCTTATATTTTAAATACACCATGATTTTGTTTATGATTCAAAAATTTTGTATTAGAAATTCGTTGTTTATTTCTTTCGGTTTTTCATGAACTTTAATCTTTTTTCATTTTTTTCAAAAAATGCTTTAATAAAAAATTTCCAAAGTACTCCTTTTTCAAAGCTTATTTATTTCTTCCGATAAAAACACATTTTTTCTTTCTTTTTTGACGCTTTGATTTCGTAATATGTTTACAGCCTTCTTCATTTTTCATTTTTTTTTGCTATTTNAACTGAGGTTTAATGCAGGGATAACCCATCCCAATATTTGTTTCTCTATTCATTAAGGATCATTTATATATCAAATAAACCTTGTTATATCAATGTTATAGATGCATAATCTCAAAAAATCTCACCTATATGACAAATTAACCCTTTTTTCAAAAAAGTCGGAAAATAAGAAAAAAAAGCATGTTATTTTCTTCGCAAAATAAATGTGCTTATATGAGGAGAAAAAAACCAACAAAAACAACAACATCAGCATTGCAGTGTTGTGTTTACTTCACAATCTATGATCCATTATTTCTTTTTTCGAAACAGCCCAATATTATAGCTTTTGTTTTTTTATTTGTGCGCAGAGAAGGACTTGAAAACAAATTTTTTACTTCAGAATTTTTTTGTTTCTTATTTTATATTTTAAAATCCGTGTTTTTTATAATTGTTAACAAAAAAATCGATTCTTAATTTTCCTTTTTTTAGAGCAATTATGATGCCAAATGCAGTAATCCTTAATCTGCGTGTTGCAAAAGAGCAAAATGTTCGTATAAAGCCAAGCAAGCTTGATCAACAATATACAGATCAACAAGGTCAGGGTTAAAAATTGATAAAAATTATTTACTTAACAAAAAACTTTCAGATAATCAAGAACCAGCAAATGAAGATGAAGAAATGAATGACGAAGAAAAAGATTCGGCTGAAGATGGACGTTCAAAAAATAGCCCACAAAAATCTCAACAAAAAAATGAAGATGTTGAAATGGAAGATGAAGATGATGGTCAAGCAACAGATAATAATGATAAAATAAATGAAGAAGATCAAGATGATAATGATGAAGATAAAAACCCAAATCGAGTTGCTGGTGGCAAAAAAGCTGCTGCTAAAAGATATGGAAATGATTACGAAGAAGGTAGTCCCCGTAGCAGCCGAAGTGGTAACAATAATAATGGCAACAACAATCCTCGTAATGTTCAAGCTGGAAAGAAAGGAGCTTCAGCAAGATATGGAAAAGATTATGAAAATAATGACCAAGATGGCCCAGAAGAAGATGATAATCAAGGAGGCCGCAGCAAAAGTTACGGTAAACAAGGCGGTAAAACACATAATCGTCAACGTAGCAATAATGAACAGGAAGATAACTATGATGAAGATGATGAACAAAGTGGTAAAAATCCTCGCCTTGTTCAAGCTGGAAAGAAAGGTGCTGCAACTAGATATGGAAAAGACTATGATAATGATGATCAAGAAGATGAAGGCGAAGATGATGAAGAAGATAAAAATCCTAACCGAATTACTGGTGGTAAAAAAGCTGCTGCATCACGCTTCGGAAAAGATTATGGTTAAGGTGGTCCAAGCGACAACAATAATAATAGTCGTAATGTCCGAGCTGGAAAAAAAGGTACTGCTGCAAGATACGGAAACGAAGATGAAGATGACTAAGAAGAAGACGAAGATGTTAATCAAAGAAGTCGCAACAAAAGCTCTGGACTTAACCAAGATGGAAGACCACAAAATCGCCAACGTAACAATAATCAACAGGAAAATAACGATGATGAAGAACAAAGTGGTAAAAATCCTCGTAATGTACAAGCTGGAAAGAAAGGTGCTGCAGCAAGATATGGAAATGATAACGAAGATGATGACCAAGAAGAAGATGATAATCGAGGCGGAAATTCCGGTGGTGGACGTATAGGTCAAAGTTCTCGTGGTGGTCGTAACCCCCAAGGAAAGAACCCACGTCTTGTTCGAGCAGGCAAAAAAGGTGCTGCAGCTAAAAATAATCAAAATGGCGACAATGAAGAAGATGGTGGTCAACGGGATAACGAAGGGAAAAATCCTCGCCTTGTTCAAGCTGGAAAGAAAGGTGCTTCAGCAAGATATGGAAAAGATTATGAGGACAACCAAGAAGATAATGAAGGTGAGGACAATCAAGGACGAGATGAAGAAAATGATTCCAATGGTGGTGGTAATCGTCGAAACTCACGTGGTGGACGTAATCAACAAGCAAAAAATCAACGTCTAGTTGAAGCAGGCAAAAAAGGTGCTGCAGCAAGACGTGGAAAAGATTATGATTCTGGCGATGAAGATATGGATGACGATGATAATCAAGGAAATACTCAAAGTAAAAATCCACGTAGTGTTCAAGCTGGTAAAAAAGGTACTGATGCTAAAAATCGTGGTAATAATGATGACAATGATAATGAAGAAGATGGCAATCAAGAAGAAGGTAATAATCGCCAAAGTAGAAGTGGTGGAAGTCAAAGCAATCGTGGCAAAAATTCTCGAAATGTACAAGCTGGAAAGAAAGGTACCGCTGCCAAAAATAATCAAAATCTTAGCAATGAAAAAGGTGGCAATGAAAAGGATGATAAAACTTCAAGTAACAGCAACAAACAAAATAATCAAAACAATCAAAACAAGAATCCACAAAATGTTAAAGCTGGAAAGAAAGGTGCCGCTACCAAAAATGGAAATCAAAGCAATAAAAATGCTAACAAGAGTGGTGGTAGTTTAAGTGGTAAAGGTGGGAACAAAAACGGAAGTGGATCAGGCCAAGCAAAATCTGGCAGCAATGAAAGTGGTGCTGATAAAGATCCCAAAATTAAAGGTGAAATTGTTGAAGAAGGTCCCGGATGGGTTATCGTAGCTGAAGATCCAGAAGAAGTAGATGCAGAACCGCATGATTATGATGATTATTATAAAAAAGATCCTGCGTAAGTCTTACTTTAACTTAACTACAATAATCAATAATTGTCTTTTTTTAGCCGAGTTGAAGCTGGTAAAAAAGGATGGGAAACTCGTTTGCGTAAAATGCGAAAAGGTAAAAATTCGAACAAAAATGGTGGACAATCTTCTAAATCCAACAGTGGTAGTTCTAATAAACGTCGCTCAAATGATAATGATGAATCTGGATCACCAAAAAATCCAAAGCTTGCTGCTGCTGGTCGAAAAGGTGCTGCTGCACAAGGCAAAAATGTTAAGCAAGAAAATGATCAATCTCAAGATTCAAAATCAAATAATCGAAATGCCGGAAAAGGTGGTCAAGGTTCAGGAAAGAATAATAGACAAAGTGGTAGTGGTGGCCAAGCTTCAAATTCGAACAAGCGTCGTGCAAATGATAATAATGGATCTGAAGCTCCAAAAAATAAGAATCAAAAGCTTGCTGCTGCTGGTCGAAAAGATGCTGCTGCACAAGGAAAAAATGTTAAACAAGAAAATAATCAATCAAAACGCGCCAAAAATGATAGCAATACTGGGTATATTTGCAACAATTAAAAACACTTCCATTAATAAATAATCCCTTTTTAGCTCAAATATGATTGGATTAACTGATGCAAATGGAAATCCATTACCAATTACAATTCAAATAAATGTTGTCCCTGAAGCTGATGTAAATATTCAAGTTGAAAATGCCGAAGATGCAAAACCAAAATCACGTGGCCGTAACACTGCTGTCGACAGCCGAAAAGCTCCTGCTCGAAATCGTCGTTAAAATCATAAAAAAGAGAGGTTTTGATCATTAATGAAAACCTCTCTTTTTATTCTTACATCTCTTTATTTACCTCTTTTTGTTCTATATTATTCAACTTGAATCTCTTATATTTTAAATTTTGTGTATATTTTACGTTGTATAAAAATGTCGCAAGTAATCTGTTTTAATGTTACTCTATTACGGAACATCTCCATTTTTTAAATTGATACTCATTATTTAGTTTAAAAGCTGTTTAGATTTTATGTTTTTTATTGACTCGAACTCATTAATTCTTTTAAAACTCTTTTATAACTGAACTTCGATTTCTCTGTTGCATTCTATATTATATCCTGCAACAATTGGTATTTTAAAAAATCTTCTTTATATCTGTGAAACTTTGTAAACATTGTATCAATTATTTTATCACGGATTAGAAATAAAATTTTTGTAAGGAATTATTTTGGTAAAATTTACTTCACACATTTTTCTTTAATTAGGGGCTGTCCAGATCTCACGTGACACGGTTGAAGGGAGGGAGGATCTGACCAATCACGCCGCTTTGATTTTGTCGGCAAAAAACCTTGATGTTTTGTCACCTAAAGGGGGGAGAAGTTAAAAAAGTTGATTTTTGTGTCACGTGACATCTGGACATCCCCTCACTGCAGTCCCCTGGAAAACGAAAATTTTACGCTTTAATTAGAATATAGGTTTTGCAGAAATATTTATGATTTAATTACATCGAAATTGTCGAGATTATCTAAAAATGAACTTTAATAGCTACAAAAATTTTAAAAGTTTTATTGGGGATTGCAGCAACATTTAAATCATCAGATTCTTCTACAGTATCTGATAAATGTGACAAAAGAGAGAAATTAGAAGCATGGAATAAATCAACTGATTTATCTTCACATTTTTTAACGCTTAATGATAAAGCTGAAAAAGAAGAAGCTAAAAAGAAATGGAAGAAAAATAGCTTATCAGATGTCAATAGCAGCACCCTTTCCCTTCATATTAGTGCATATGAAAATACAAAAGAAATTGCTGGACTTGATACAATCAATGATGAAAATGTTGAATTAAGAAATAATGAAATTAATATGGATAAACAACTTTTTCCTTGTTTAATGATTCAAGTAATACATGTGATTCTCAGAATTTTTTATCGTCTTTTTTTCAGAAGCCATTTGAATTCCCAAGACAACAAAGAAGAAGACCATGTAATTCAAACAAAAATTGCGAGATTTAGAGCAAATCAAAGATTACTTGGTTCACATTCTTCATCAAATAATATTCAAATCCCAACTGCTGTTGACGATTCTCCTGTTGCAAATAATAATCTTAGAAATCCTGTTCGACCAAATTTTGTATCACCTGAAATGCAACAACAACAACAACAATTTTATGGCCTTCCACCTGATTTTGATTCATCGGCAAGTTATTTTTCGAAAAATTATATTTTTTTTGGCATATTAGCAAAATATTTAAATTTTTAGCATATATCTCAACAACAAATGTATAATCCAGTATACGGTACTTACCAACATATGAATTCGAATATCCTTGTTGAAGAGACTTCATTTGGTGCACCATTCCATATGAATCATATGTCATATGATTCATATCGAATGGATGCCAATTCATTTCCACAAATGATACCACAAATGTATCCAATGCAAACTTATGCATCTTCATATGGTGCACCATATTCACCTAGAGATCAACAACAACAACAGCCTCATCATGCAAATCATCATCCAAATGATTTGAAACAAAATTATGGTCAAAGTACAACAACGAGTCCAAATGCTTCAACTTTGAATCCTGAAAATCAACGAGATGCAAATATTACATCTGCAAGAACAACTGAAAATGGTGATGATATTTCTTTTGTAGAGTAAGCATTATATATATTAGTTATTTACATAATACAATGTGCCGCGACAAGTTGGTTCCAACTCATGCGTTTTTGTAGTGCGCGCCCCATGCAAAACTCATTTTTTTTATTTAATTTTTTTCTTTTCAACAACCAGGCCGCGGCCGGCCGCAATATTTTAACAGAAAAAAAACAGCAAAGGGGGGACCCTTTGAAAAAACAAAAAAAAGAACCAAAAAAATCGCAAAGGGATTTAAGGGAAAAAAAACAAAGAAAAATTAGTTAAAATTTCCTGAATAAATTACTATAACATAGGAAAACCCTATATTTTGAATGTTAAAAAAAATTTTAGTGTAAAAAATTTTTTTGATTTGACGAGGTCGGCCGGATTTCTCATCCCTGTCAACAACGCTTATTTCATTCGCTTTGCATGTTGCACGCACGGAAAAAACGCATGCATGGAACAAACCTGTCGCGGCACATTGTAAACAAACTTTCTTTTAGTGATGAAACGAATCCAATTTATGATTATAATGATAACAATCGCATATCCTTATTATTGGAAGAAAATCAAATGCTTAAAACACAGAATGAAGAATTGAAACGAAATGTATTGGATGCAAAAACTGATGCAGCAAGAGCTTCGAGAGAATTTGCTGCAGTTCATCGTGAACTTGTACAAGAGAAAAAGCTCAGTGAAGGTTTCAAAGCACAAAATCAACTTTTACATGATGCAAAACGAGAAAAACAAATACAAGATCTACAAATAAATGTTGTTCAACGTGAACTTGATGAAGTAAAAAAGCGTTATGAAGTTTTGCAATCAGAAAATCAACTCCTACGTAATGCTCATCGAGAAGCAGAAGAAGTACAAAATCAACGTATTACTTCAATTCAACATGAACTCGATGAAGAGAAAAAGCGCAATGAAGTGTTACAATCGGAAAATCGACTTTTACTTAATTCTCCTCGAGAAGCAGAAGAAGTACAAAATCAAAAGTTAAGTGATCTTCAACGTGAACTTGAAAAAGAGCATGAATTCCTTGAAGCTTCAGAAGCAGAGAATGAACGCTTAATTAATGCTGGACGAGAAGCAAAAAAAAGGTTCAATGAAATTTTACAAGAACAAAAGCAAAGTTTCAAAGCTGTTACACTTGAACTTGCTGAAGAAAAAAAACGTTGTGAAGCTTTACAAGCAGAAAATGAACTTTTAAATGTTGTTAAACGTGAACTTGCTGAAGAGAAGAAGCTATGTAAAGTTTTACAAGCAGAAAATGAACGCTTACTTCATGATGGACAGAAAGCAGAGAAAAAGTACAATGAAGCTTTAGAAGAACAAAAAAATCGTTTACATGCTGTACGACGTGAACTTGATGAAAGGTTCAATGAATCTTTGATAATGGATAATCAACGTTTATATGCTACTTCGTCTCCAGTGATTTCAAGGGCAAATTCAATTAAGTCAATATTTTCAACGATTGCTCCAATTTCATCAACAAGTACAAAGCCAAAACCTTTTCCACGAAAGGTTTTAGGTGAATCTGTTCAACCTTCAATATCTGATTCACTTGCATCCATGAAGTCTCAAGTTACTGCTAAACCAGCTGAACCAACTCTATCTTCAAGATCTGATTTACCTTCTTTCATGAAAAATTATGTTACTGTTAAAACTCAACCAGTAATTCCACCAGGTTTGAAACCACCACCTCTTAAAGAAGAAGATGATTTTGATAAAAATAATATTTCTTTTGCTGATAGTTGTAAGTGTCTTTTTTATTATTTTTTTTTTGCAGTGAAACATGTTCAATGGAAACTTATGCTCCCGCGCTTGTTGATGTCCTTGATTCATGCCTTTCACATAAAATGTATATTATATCAACAGGAGGTCAAATACATGATTCACCACATTGTCGAATTGCTTCAGAATTACTTTCAAGTCTTTTCTTGGTAAGAGCTTTGTTTTTTGATGGGTGGAGAGCCAAAAATTCAAATTCTACTGTATCTCCTTATGATACAATAAGTGCTACATTAAAGTATCATCATTTTTTTAGTATCACAGCAAGAAATCTGTTATGACCGTTTCAATTCCAGTTGCAATAAAAGCTTTAAGTTCATCAAATCATGAACTTGTTCGCTCAACTTCATCATATCTTTCATTAGCTGCAATTCATAATGGAAAGCTTTTAGCACAATATGCAATACAAATAATCTCAAATATTATCAATGGTAATATCTTATCTATCTATCATAGTTTCTATAAAGCTTATAATTTATAGGCAATTATTCATTAGTACGTGTTCTTCCACAAGTTTATCCAGAAAATCGTGAACCATTTCATGCACATTTATCTCCACTTTTTCGATTACTTGGACTTTCAGCTTTAGATACATCCGAAAAGCTTTCACTCCTACAATTAGCTTCAATGGTCGCAAATTATAAGCCAGATGTAAACAATTTTGAGATCTTAAGTTTTCCAACAAAGCAAAAATATTTTAGTTAATAATCCCACATTTACTTGAATTTGAAGAATTCCTTCAATCTCAAACAACTTGTACTGCCGTTTTACATATTTATCTTTCATTAATTTCAAAAGGTCGAGTTGAAGCTTTAATAAATCAATTACTTCCAATTAAAAGGGCTCTAAGAAAAAATGCTCCATCACAAAATAATTTAACAACTATGGCAAAAGTTATTGGACATATTGGAAAAACTGGAACAGATATGGCATGCTTAGCAATTCCAGATTTAATTGAACTTTGTAATAAATCAAATACACAAAATTTACCAGTAATATTAAAGGAGATTGAAAGTGAGAATTTTTATTGTTTTTGTTGGGGATGTCATAAAAGGGTTGTTGCTTTAGGCGTTGCGGAAGCTTATCCGGTTAGTGTTCAACATCATTTAGATATTATTAAAGAATTAAGTGAAAAGCAAGGAACAAATTATTCTGTTTATAAAAGAATTCGAGGACTTTCAATGTAAGTTTCAACGAACAAATTCTTAATTTTATGGCTTCTTAAAAAATTTTCATGTCATGTCTTGCAAAGAAAATTAAGAATTGATTCTTTAAACAAAATATCCTATTTTAGTGAAGACAAAAAGCGATCATCTGGAAAACTAATTGATCCGTCATCAAATGAAGAAATATACCTTTCAACGTCAGCTGCAAAAACAACTCCAAACTCTCGTTCTCGAAATAGTGGATTTGAATCAATTGAATCATTACAATCAAAGAGATCATCAAGAATTTTTCCAAATGATCCAATTCAACATCAATACAACAGCAACAACAACAGTGCCAATATTCCACCAACAACAATTTTTAATATAAATGAAGGAAACACATATTTAAGTTCATCTGTTGCACCAGTTACAACTTCAACAAAAGCAAGAGATATTGGAGAATTGGATAGAAATATGAAACATTTAGCAGATTTATATAAAATGAGATCATCAGGTTCACTTGGGCATCATCCAAAAACTCCAAGTTATAATAATATTGGACAAAGTAGTAAAGCACCAGAAAATAATGAAGATAGACACAATACACCTGATCGAAATAATCTTTATGTAAATAACCCTAACCAACAACAACAACAACAATCACGTCAATCTTCTCCAACAAGCTATCAAATGGCATTACTTTCAACTCCAATTGCAATTGGAAAAGATGGCCGTGTTCGACCATTATCAAATAATCGACCCCGTGGAAATATAACACAAAAATCTTCAAATCTTTCACCCCCAACTTTAAGCTATGAAACAACATTCCCAGTTGGAGATGTTTCACCAATTACAACAACTTCTTCAACAACAAATATCAATTCAAAGCTCCCACCAAAAAGTAGTTCACATCCAAGAAGTTCTCATTCAATTCATACTTCTTCAACAGCAACTCCAACAAAGCACAAATCAACAGATACAGTTGGAAAATCGACAATTAAAACAGGAACTTCATCAGATTGGGATTTAGAGAGGGGAGATGTCGTAAAACAATTTGTTACAAATCGAAGATCAAAAATTCGAAGATACATTCAAGAATTTACTTCGAAATATCCGATCCCTTTAAAATGTACCGTAGAAGCAACAAAATCTTCAAAAGCTCGAATGAAAATTTATTTTGTTTGTCAATTGAGAGAGCATCAATATTGCTTACATTCAAATAATGATTCATTATTTGTTTTTAAAACGAATATTCCAGCTGTTTGGTTACATTTAATGTTTTTACAAGTAAGGCTTTGAGTTAAAACATTAAATGGATTTAGTAAATCCGGATTTATAATATCTAACCGAACCCTAAATTTCTTATATTTTAGGCTGAAGTAAGCAGCATTGAATCTTCCAATAAAGTTTTAACTCAAGAATCAGAAGAATTTAAAACATTAGCAAATTGTTGGAATACACTTGGAAAAGATGTTACAAAAAGCCGTGAATTTGTAACCCTTGTTACTTCAGCATTTCCAACAATCAAAGAACAAACTTTAATTTTAAAAGAACTTCAAGAAGCTCGATATTTTGATGATTTTAGTTGTAATCCAATTTTGCATAAATGGATTTGTTTCAGTTGTGCACATCCTGAAAAAGTCAAGTACAGCAAAAAAAATATAATTTGGATTTAAATAATAAATATTTTTTAGATCGTTGATAAAATCTGATAGTAGTAATATGCCATTGTTGGAAGGACAACTAAAAGAGAAAAAAGGAAAATGGAAATTCTTTAAAAGATGGCATACAAAATATTTTACTTTATCATCTGCAGCATTAACATATAGTGAAAATACATATAATGTAAGTATTAGAAAGAAA
>CABFKQ010022937.1:0-10357 GCA_901779485.1 Panagrolaimus sp. PS1579
AATATGAAAAATTTTTGTTGTTGAATAGAAAAATTTAAAAGGAAATCATAATTGTCTTTCTCTGCTTGTGTATTCTTTTTGAGTACTTTAACGAAAAATAATAAATGCAGCTTATTTGAATCTTTTTCTTTTGTTTTAGAGCTGAAATATGACATCCTTTTTGCATAATTCTTATTTTAGTTCATACTGGACGTTTGCTATTTTTGCGAACAATTTTTTCCACAAAAAAGAATAGGGAGTTTTTTTAAAGAAGGAAAGTGGTGCTGCTGCGTCGTCATCACTTTCAACATTTCGATATTTTTACATCATTGCCAGGCTGGCAGTTTTTTTGCAAAGGCTTATTATTAGTTTATGGATTATTATTTTGATGAAAAATTATTAATTTTTGCGTTTTTCAGATGACAACAAAACATTTTCAATTGCCGTTTAAGGATAAAGAAGATACTTTAAAAAATGATCAATACAATAATATTAATTTAAATGAAAATTCCAAAAGTGCTGCTTTTTGTTCAGCTCAATCTCACAGCAAACCATTCAGCGATGAAAAATCTGGTAAAGAAAAGCTGCAGTCCCACCAAAATAAAAAACTCTCAATTGTTAAAACTTAAATGTGATTACTGTAGGAAATATGAGGTACAACGAAAGCAAATTTTTTAGACTAAAAAATAACTGTATGTGTCCAAATGTTATCCTGTAGTGTTTTAACTTTCCAATTATGAAATTTAATGGGTCTGAGGGAATATTATATATGTCTTATGGGACTGTAGCAACATTCAAAACCGCAGATTCCACAATATGTAATAATCGAGAAGATAAAAGAAGGTTACAAACATGGAATAAATCATCTGATTCATGTTCAATAACTTTATCACTCAACGATAAAACTGAAGGAGTTAAAAAGGATTGGAAGAAAAATCATTTATTAAATTCCACAAAAAATAGCACCCTTTCCCTTCATATTTGTGTATATGAAAATTCAACGGAAGCTACTGTATTTGATGATTCATTTAATGAAAATGATAAAAAAGTTTTGATAAAGGGTAAATCAGTCTTTGATTCAACAATTGTTATTCAAGTAATATCAAAATTATGTAGTAAAGATTTAAACTTCACCTGAAACATTTACAGAATCCATTTTCTTTCCCGAGACAACAAAATGATAAAGTACCTGAGCCGGAATTGTGCCAATTTAAATCAGCTCAACGATTAAGAAATCCAAATCAACAGAATGCAAATCCTCGTTGAACTTTTATTTTTTCTTATTCATATTTGCGTACTAACCATGTTTGTAATTTCAGGCCATCAGCTTTCAGTGCTTCAACCACGCCTCAGATATGCTCGATTACCAGTTCAAAGTGCTCATCCTGTCAGAAATCTACAAGGTCCAAGGGTATTCATTCAACCACGACCTGTACAATTTATTCAACCAATTCCAAGGGTACTGTTTCAACCACGACCTGTACAATTCATTCAAAGTCCTGTTTTATATTCACCTGAAATTGGATCATCAATTGAACAACGACCTATTGTACATTCACCTGGAGCTGAACCTTCAGTGAGTTTTTTGAAATTACTAACCAATGATTTACAACTCACATTTTTACATTATTAAAAATACCTTTTTCGTTTATGTCAAAAGTGATAGAGGGATTTGTAATGAAAAATTAAAAAGAGTTTCCAGTAGAAGCAAAAAAGTGTTAATGCAAACTATAAACTATAGTGCATCTTAAAATGTTGAATTGATTTGTTTTAAACTGAAAAGTCCAAATTTTTCCATTATTTATTTTGTAAATTTTGTTTTTATTTAAGCCAAAACGCATGAGATGTTCATCTGGTGTTAAATCTGTAATTCATAATGTATCTCCAATGGCCACTGCATTAAGCCCGACAGTTTTGCAAAAAACTCCGACATCTTCAAGGCCAAAGAAGAGGCTTCCTCAACAAGAAGCAATTCCTCCCCCCCTTCTCACCGTTGATGATACTGAGAATCAAGTTTTGTTGGAAGCAGAAGAAGAAGAAAGTAGGACGGTTGAAAGTTGTTTAAGAAAGGTATATATTGCTTACCATTTATAATTTTTTTACATACAATTTTCAGATAAAAGCTGTTGAAAAAAAATTAACAGCAGAAAATGCTAAATTAAGGGAAGGCCTTAATTTAGCAAATCAAAGAATAGAAGATACAAATCAACTTCTTGCAACAAATATGGAACAATTGGAAGTCTTACAAAATCAAATTAAAAAAAGACGAAAAGATGTTATTGTTGTAAGATGTTGTGTTAAAAATGACTTCGTTATATTTTGTTTTTTTTAGGAACAAACATTTAATTGGAAATCTGATATTGAAAATGTTGATGTAAAGATAAAACTTTTAAATAATATTTTTACACTTCCCCTTCGAGATTATTTAACTTCAGGAATGGCCGGGAGTAAATTGGATACTGTATTACGATCAATGGCTGTACTAATGTTTGAAAATGTAATTATTTCAACAGCTCTAAATTCCCATCAATCCTAATATTTTTCAGATAATTACTCAAATGGGATATCGTCTTTCAAATTTTTCTGTCAGCGACAAGCCGAAAAAAGGCAGAATTACCATTCCTCTACATTTGTTTGATGATTTGGTTGAAAAGGTTCTTGAATCATCAGTGGGGGAAGTGGATTTAGAGCTTAAAAATGCTCTTCTTACCAAAATTATCTTCGCTTTAAATGATAAAATGTAATTTTGTTATTCACGAGCAATAATTTATTGTTTTTCTTTATAGTAATCGTTGTCGTCTTGAACCAATTGATCAGTTGAAGATGTGTGGTCAAGAATTTATGGAACCTGCTGAAGATGATTGGTTGTGGGAAGAACCTCAACAGATTTTTGATGAAACTATTCCAGAATCAGTTGAAGCTGATATTGTTTCAGAATCTGCAGAAACGGATTTAATTTAATTTTAATTTTTTTTAATACGATATTTTATTATTTTATTTGTTGTTGGATTTGTTTACAGATAAAAATGAATAAAATACTTAAAAAATTTAATCAATCCCTCGAAGTGACAATAGTACATTAATACATGGAAATAAATATAAAATACTTTAACTTTTTTCAATTTAAAATAAAACTTATTATATTAAAATTGATGGATTTTTAGGAAGTACATGTTAATCAAAATAGCTCAGAAGATGTTCCCCGGGAAAAATTTTTTGAATCAGGTATTTCATTATAACCAAAATGAAAAGAAGTAACAAGACATTCATAGGCAACAGAAAAAGCTTTCTTAAACGTTCTCAAATAATAAGCCGCGTTCATCCATCTCAAAATGCTACGCTATCCGATGAACGAGAACAAGTAAATTTTGGTGAATTTGAATTCAGAGATTTTGATGACGTTCATTCTGAAGAACCAGAAGCGGAAGCCATGGATGCACAACCACAACAATTGCAACAAAATTTTGCAGATCCGCTACTTTCAAGTATTTTAGTTTCATCACAACCAAAAAATTACTGTAATCATTTAGATCCATATCTACAACAAACAATAATTACTGTTCATGCAGTTAAAGAAAGCTTATCTGGTGCCGGTCTTGATCGACTCCTATCTATGATGGGTACTTTATTTCAAAATAGTTTAGTTGTAAATTCAAAAGATATTCAACGAGAAAAAGAAAATTGGGTAGCTCCATTTCGGGTAAAGGAAACTGTATATTGTGATGGAGTTGGTTGCAAAAAATCTTTGCCTTCATTAAGAACTGTCTGCCCATGCGGGGCTAACAAAAACAAGAAGATTATTTTATCTACTGCCACAATTATTCCACATGTATTAATCTTAGTCAAAAAATACGAAACAGAATTATTTATGCAAAGGTGAAAAATGTTTCGAATAAATTACTGTACTGAAATCAGACAACCAACCAGTCAACGATCAGATTTAACTGATTATATGGGAAATTGTTTTGAAGATGGTTGTTTAACATTACATTTTATTCTAAATACCGACGGAGTTCAACCTAAACAAAATAGCAGGTAACATTGTATTCACAAAACTTTAAAATTTTTAAACTTTGTCCCTTTAGAAAGCCTTTTCATCCTATCCTTTTAATGTTAAAAAATCTTAAAGGTTCAATTAGATCATCCATTTACAATATTATGTTAGCTGGAATAATTCATGGTGTTAAAGTGCCCCCACAATGGGTATGGGATTTAGCTTTACAACCTTTAACATCAGATATGGAAGTTTTAAAAGCTGGCATCCCTTTTACACGTTCCGATGGATCAAAGGTTATAATTAAAGGAATAATTACAGATGTGGTTGTAGATCAAATTGTTAGATTAATTTCCCTTATTAAAATAAAAATGCTTATTTATAGGCTTCACAAATTGTATATCAGCATTGTTCGCATGCAGCTTATGGATACGGTTGCACTGCTTGTGATATTTTCCCGGTTCGAGGTGAAAATGCTCAACGTTGGTCACTTAAATCTGGTAACCTTCGTGAAGAAACTGGTAATAGAGTTGGTCTTGCAGTTGTTGATACAACCTTTTGTAAGCTTGCCCCAGAATCTGCAGTGCGACTTGATGGTCTCCATGTCCTTGATGAAGGACTTTGCAAAACTTTGATGAATTTATTATTCAATCAATTCAAGATCGTTGAAGAGATTAAAAATGAAATTAATCGGACAATGCTTAAATATGGAGCTTGCACTTTGTATTTAAAGTGTAATGCTCATGAAATGAGAAGACTTTTCACATTGACCATTCCCATCCTTTTTGCAAGTGATCCAAAAAATGAAAAATTTCAAGCTGCTTGTTTATTTTGGATGTTATGCAGAATCTTATATTCCAAATATTTGAATGAAAAAATGATTGAAGAAATTGTTCCTGTATTTCAGCAACTTGGTGAAATTATGGAAAAAACTTTTGGGAATGCTTTTAAAACAATTAAAGGCCATGCAAGTTTATAGTTTATGGTATACTGTAATTGCAAATTTTTTAGAAGTTCTTTGGACATGGGGGAGATGAATTAAAAAAACATGGCACACCTGCTGATTTTTCTGCAGCTGCCTTTGAATGCGCAAACCGGTTGTTAGCTTTAATGATTGATCCCTACAATACTCGTGGATTCGATAAACAATTGATTCGCAAGTAATTAATGCCGTTTTTTTCCCCCAAAGCCTTACCCCTTCCGTTTTTAGACATTTGCAAAATGTAATGGTGCAATCAAAAGTTGAACAGATGGTACATGCTTTAAATTTAAATCCTGAATCCTACAAACATCTATATATTGAATCTACAAAAAATTATGTTTCAAAAAGTGTAACATTCAATGGTCAACTTTTACCTCTAATGGTTCCAAATGAACAAGCTTTTTATTCAGTCCGATCAAATGGATATACACATCATTTTAATCCAACAAAAGGGGAATCAGCATATTTCAAAGCAACAATTGATGGGGATGGAAGTTGTTACAAAGCATTAATTGGAGTTGAACGTAACAAAGAAAAGTTTTTTATCGCCCAAAAATTAAATACCTTCAATCCAATAACATCTTCATCATTTGCTGAAAACATGAAAGCTACTGCAACAATTTTAACAAAGTATCAATCAATTGCTTTTGAAATGGCAGACAGCCAAAATTCTGAACATATTTTAATCCCATACAAAAATGTTATTGGGTTTGTTGTATTAGTTGAATTTAAGAATCGTAAATTTTTAATCGATGAATCAGAGCGCTACAACAAAACTTAAGCATTGATATTTTTTTGCCATTTTTTTCATGGTTTTATTGTATTTATTTGTTAGTGGCAACAGTTTTTTGTTAATAGAATTTAAAATAAATAATTTTTTATTTGATATTTCAGAACATTACAATAAAACTTAGATGATGCAACACAGAAAAGATACGGTAAAACAAAAAATTTAACATTCATTTTGTCAATAAAAATAAATTTTACCAATATTTTTACCACAAATATTACATATTACTAAATATTAAAAAATTAACTTCCACATTTCCTTTAATTTTTTTTGTTATAATAATTTACAACTTTTAAAATACCAAAAAATAATTATCCTTTTTTTATTTCCAATAACAGCGAAATAGCGCATGGTGAGAGAGCGCCTCTTTCGTTGTCTGCCGCCCGCCTTGAATTCGTCTTGGCAGGTGCTCTGCATGTTGCATATCTTTTTGAATGTTGGTCATTTTTTTTGGGTTTTCCCCATTTTTCCGTGTTCCCTTTCCTCTCGTGCTTCCCTTTATTTTCTTTGTTTGTATTTTTTTGTCTAATTTGCTTAATATTCAAATTTATATATTTGAATAATTAAATTTTGGATAAACATCTGACTAATAATCAGATGTTGATAAATATATTTTTAAAAAAAAAGGATAGATTCCTTTTCCCTTTTTGTCGACCCAAAAATGGTCCCGCCACGAAAAGGCATGTAAAAAGTGCTAAAAATGTGCGCAAAAAGTGGAGGAAGCACTTTTTACGCACATTTTTGACACTTTTTTAGCAACCCATTTTTCTGTGTTTTTTATGCAACTCTAAAATTTATTTGTTGCTGCATTTTTTGCAAAAATATCTTTATTTATTTATTCCCAAAGCTGATATCTAGTGTTAAAAAAGTTTATTACATATGCACAACACTTTTATTATGTCAGAGGAAACCCCGGCACTAATTTATATCCCTTTATTGTCTCATTGTTATTTAATCTATTGCAAAATTTTGCTCGTTTTCTTATCGTGTTTTTGTTAATGTATAGAATGATCCTTAATATATGCTTTTTGTTTTTAGAACTTATTGATCATGAAGGTTAATCCATTTGTTTCTTCTTCTTCTCGCAAATCTCGTAAGCGCCACTTTACTGCACCATCTCATATCCGAAGAAAGATCATGTCTTCTCCTTTATCAAAAGAACTTCGTTCCAAAAATAATGCTCGTTCTATCCCTATTCGGTAAGTTCATTTGCATGTTTAAACTTCTTTTCTATATTCTTTAATTTTTTAGTGTTGATGATGAAGTTCAGGTAGCTCGTGGTCATTACAAAGGAAATAGTGGTCGTGTTCTTCGAGTATATCGCAAGAAGTTCATTATTCACATCGACAAAATCACTCGTGAAAAAGCTAATGGTGCTACGGTTCATGTTGGAATTCATCCTTCAAATGTTTTTATCACCAAACTCAAGATGAATGGAGATCGTCGACGTATGATTGAAGCAAAAGCTGCCACTCGTGCACTTCATCAAAAAGAAGAACTTAAGAATGAATGAATCGTAATAAGAAATCTTATTGTTATCTGACTGTTATGATTTTGTTAATAAACAAGTTATATAAAAAATAGTTTTTAAGCTTTGTTTTTGACGGTATAAGATTGGTACTTCTGTGGTAGTAGGGTTTCCTCATCCATATTGTTGAAATTACATCATTAATTACACTGCTTTGTTTTCGTTGTTGAAAATGTTTGCAAGTTTCCGCGTTTGAAGGGGTTTTGTATAACGGGAGTAGAAGCGTTTATCAGGTTCTCATTATCGGTTTTACTTGAAAATTGTTAATAAGGTTAAACATGCAAATCATATAATTTACATGCATCCAATTTGTTTGAAGTACAATTTTTATATAAAAATGAATGTCATCAGTGAAAAAATTTCATTGTCGGCTTTGAACAAGTACGTTTGCTGCCGTAAACTTCTCCATCAATGAAGTTTTACGTCCCACTTGTTTTTGCATTGTTTTTCAATTTTGTTGACTGCTTTTTTGTTCCAGAAGATTGGCTCGCAAAGTAAGTTTTATTTTTACCCAAGATTTTTGTGAAGTAATATATTCATCATATATGTTTTTAGGCATGGATATAATGTTAAAAAGAAAGCATCACCACATTATCCTTATGGGTGGCATCCTCGTAGTTTTAATGGAAAGAACCGTATGAATAAAAAATCGGATATTCCTGTTGGTCCATTTACCGATGACTTTTCTCAATGGCTTGAAAGGTAAGCTTTTTATACTCACTGAAAATGAACAGAGGAATTTGATCATCTTTTGGATGATCAAATTTTGCCTCTTTAACACTTTTTTGCCACTCTCATACATACAAAAACATTTTTAGTGCCGGATATGCAGATGACAATTTTCCTTCTCTTCATCTTGGTATTAATGCGTCATATGGTGGAAAGGAATATAAAGAACAATCATTAAAGCATAATCCAGTTGTATTTATTCATGGAAATTCTGATGGAGCTTTAGATGCTGGTACTGAATTCTCTTCTGGCTTTTCTGCATCAATTAAATACTTTTTATCCAAGGGATATACGTCTGCAGAATTGTATGCTGTTACATGGGGTGATCGACAATTGGATAAATCTTTTACTCGCGAACATACATGTGCTTCATTGAAACGTGTTCGAAAATTTGTTGAAGCTGTTATGGATTATACAAAAGCTGAAAAGATTGACATTATTGCACATTCAATGGGTGTTACACTTGCTCGACAAATTATTAAAGGTGGACTTGTATATGACAAGACAGAATTATGTGATCTTGGAAAACCAATTAATAATAAAGTTAAATCTTTTCTTGGAATTGCTGCTGCAAATTATGGTTTATGTATGTGCAATGATGAAACATCTGACAGTATGCCCGTTTGTGGAAAAATTGTGAGTTTATTTTTAAACAATAGGTTTAAATTATTGATATTAATTTTAGGTGGGATTTTATTCTGGTTCTGAATGTAAATATGGTAAATGGGATCATGATATTACATGTGCTTCTGCAAGACCTGAAGATGAATGTGATCCAGATACTTCAATCTTATTAAGACATCTTAATGTAAAAGTTCATGACAAATATGGTCCTTTAATTAAAGATGCTGGTGAAGTATACTCTTTTTATTCAGAAGAAGATGTTTTTGTTTTTGGACGTAAAACAAGTGTTATTCCATTTTCAAGTGGTGTTATCGTTTTTCTAAATATGAAACATCATCAACTCAAAACTGATACCGTTGTTGAACAATATAATGCAATTGCTCTTGGTTTTGTTTAAAATGTCTTTTATTTGTAATGTGGTGTTAAATAAATGTAAAATTAATTTTTAAAGTATTCGACTTTCATACACTTTTTACGTGTCTTACAGTACCTACAAGCCGTTCGATATCCTGAATGAAAAAATAAATTAAATCACTTTTGCTGGACCCCTTTTTTACAACTACAACAAAGTAGACTCCATAAACTACGTGATTTAAAAAAATAGTGTTATAAATTTTAAATGCAATAAAAACTTTGAAAGATTTTTTAAGAACATTTATTTCATTCTAATAAAAGTATTTATACATGTCAGTAAAAATTGAAAGTTTTAATTCAAAGAGTTTTCAGATTTTTCATCAGATGATTAACAATCAGCAGGTTTTGCAGCACCCAAATTTTTATTGCCATCATCATTTGAAGCATTGGTACTGAAAAACAAAATCGTAAAAAAGGTAGACTACAGCATCCATGGATACATAATATTTTTATATATCAATCTGTGTTTTAATGGATAAAGTAAAAAATTGGTCGAATAACTTTAGATACAGTAACCTACAATCCCCATAGAAAAAAGTACTTACATATTTGAAGAAGAATTCTTATAAGCATCTTTTTGATGAATAATAGCTTCTGGCATTTCATTAATATGCTTATATCTTTGCCACTGTAATGTTGGTGGTACATTCATTCTTTTATTATTACTATCATTTGGAATTGTAGACAAACATGTTGAAGGAGAATGTCCACAAAAAATATCACCAGTTTCTTCGTCAATTGAATGTGAAATAGGAACAATTGCTGTCCATTGTCCTAAAAATAAACACTTATTATTCTTGTGATTATAACTGTTCCCCGCAAAAATAATTGCTGTTGTCCAAAAAATGTTGAAATTCAAAACTTGTTTTATACGCCTCTTCTTTGAAAATCCTCATGCTCGAAAGAAACAAAAAGTAAAGTGTTTTTTTTGTTGCCATATAGTTAAAAGTAATCCGAAACTTCATAAAAACTTGTGCAAAAAAATAAATGTGACAAAGATTTTTACTCAAGCAATCACTTAAAGCCTAAACATTAAAACGTAAAGTAAGTAGCCATTGGCATGACATAACTTTTTGTTGGAATATATAAAAACAACTTTCATCAATGTTTTTGACAAATTTTAAACCCTTTCTTTCGAAAAAAATATAATCGTATGTTTTTTAAGACAGATTTTTTAAAGTTTTACCCAAGAAACAAAAAAATATAGACTTACCGATAAATTTGCACCAAAAATCGTAAATTGTTGCTATCATTGTTCCTTTTTCCAACTTCTCTGTTAGCAAAAATGATAAAATAAAAAGTTTTTGTGGTTTTTTT
>CABFKQ010022971.1:0-10331 GCA_901779485.1 Panagrolaimus sp. PS1579
GAGATTTCCCACGTTCATTTCTTAATGATTCAATTCCTGTTTGATCCCAGCATATTGAAGAGATTTGTGTACCAAACATTACGACTGTAAATATCTAAAATAGAAAAAGATTTTTATCAAATCAAGAGTTCTTAAAAAATAATTATGTACTTACTCCAAAAAGCATTCCTTCAAATAACAAAAAAATAATTAATATTGTCGTTGCCGCAGGTGAAAATAGGCTGCAATTATGCCAGTTTTCATTTATACATTGTACAAATTGCCAAATTGTCCAGTAAAGTGTATGAAAAGAAACCAAACAAATGTAAAACTAAAACAGTAATTTTTAAAAAAATATCAATAGAGTATTTTAAAAAACATTTTTATCAGCAAAAAACCGTAACAGCCCAAAAAAGTTTTGTTCAAAAGATATTTGGATGCTTTAAGGACTGTGCACGGATATACATCAGCAAAAAAGAGTTCTTTAAAAATATCGATGATATCGCGAACTGTCATTAAAAAAGTCCACAATTTATGAGATGAACGTAAAAAAAGAGGTTGGTCATTGTTTAAACACTTCTGAATTGATGTACAATGAATGCTAAGCGCTGATGTCAAAACTGCATTTTTGCAAAACAAATAAAATATTAAAACTTACTGTAAAAAGTATAAAATATTTTTGATTTCCTTCTCCGACACCTATAATGAGACACTTTTTAATAAACAAAAAATGTATTATTTCAATCAAACATACAATTATTCACCCATGGGCAATGATGATCCATTCTTCGTATACATCGATCACAAATAGAACAATGATGTGCACGTTCAGGACGAACAGAAGAACATTTTGTACATTTTAAAAATACTTCACCTTTTTGACTTTCCATTGTTTTAACATGTTCATCAAGTGTACCCTTTGGCACTGTACCAGGATTTGTAAGCATTGTTTTTAAATGTGAAAATAATGCCATGAACCATAAAATTTCAAAAACTCCAAAATTGATTGATTGATGTATTTGATGTTCATTGAATGACTGCATCATAATTGTTATTACTCCAAATTGGCCATAGAAAAGAAGAAGCCATGTCATAAAGCAACATAATAATCCACAAATATCTTTATTCCACCAACCAAAACCACAAAAATGATTTTTTCCTATGTAATGTTTCGCCATCTTGGATTTGAAATAATGCAGGTAATTCTGGCCTTACAACAACATGTATTCAACGACATAACATGTCTGAAATTTGAAAAATGTTTATTTTTACCTTGAAATACGTTGAGATAAATTTACATAATGCAAAAATTTTTTATGGGAATATTGTGATTTGTAAAAAGGTTCGTTGATAATTATGCTAATCCAAAAAGGAATTCCTGTGTCCTAGAGATACGCTTCGTATTAATAACCCAGACTTACCTGCAAGCCATTTGCAGATACTGCGCAGACAAACCCGCAGACTCGTTGCAGAGAAAAAAATTAACTGCGCACACTCTGCAAAAAGTCTGCGAAATTGCAGAGTCTGCGCAGAAAAGAAAATTAACTGCGCAGACTCTGCTATTTCGCCGACTTTTGGCAGACTGCGGCAGAATCTGCATTTCCGCAGACTTTTCGCAGAGTCTGCAGTTTTCCGCAGACTCGTTGCAGAGTCTGCAGTGTGCAGGTATCTGAGTCTGGGAAATATGTCTTACAATTATTTCGAACAAGAAATTTTAGAATACGTGTATCTCAAAAGAGAACTCAAAGTGTACAATTTTTGTGTACCTGCCTGCCAAACCACACTATCAAAATACGCAACATTTTTTTCCTTTTAGCTTTCGATAACAATAAAAAATAAAAGTAGGCAATTCAATAACCTTTTTTATCTTATAAATAAGTTATAGTCAAAGAACTTTAAAAATAATATTTTTTTCATCAAAAACGTAAGATAAATTACAATGGATAAATTTTCACCTAGATTTTTAAATATTTTACAAAAAATACCAGGAAAATTGTCCGATTCGACCACTGCAATGAAATAAAAAGTAATACGTTAAATTAATTAAAAATGTTACAAAAAAAATAAACAGGTTGTAAGAGCAAATTACAAATATTTATGCAACAAAGCTACAAAAAACGTTGATACTTGTATTTAAAAAAGATTATAAAAAGCAAAAGGTTGAGCCCCAATTCATCCTTATAATCAATAGGCAAAAAAAGAGATTAGTTAGTTATAAAGAAAAACCGCTTTTTCCTCTTGCAGATTCTTTATGATGCATATTCATGGCATTTTTAAATCATTTTTCCCAGTATTACACCGATCAAGAACATTGCAATTGCCAATAAAGCAACATGAACAGTTGGAAGACCACCTTCACTTGCAATAGCTGTTGATTGTAATTGTTGTCGAAGAAGATTTAATTGTTCCTGAAAACGAAATATTGGTAATTGCAGAAATTAAGATGCACCAAAACTTACTTGTAATTTGCGATTTTCGGTATCCAATTTTTGTTTTTCAGCATCATGACGACGACGCAATTCATTGGTATCATTCTTCTATAAGGTGATGTGTTATTAAAATACATACATATCTTTTTAAAAACTCACTTCTCCATTAGCAAAATTATTATCATATGCAGTAGTATAAGCCTTTGTAGTTTGAGCAGGTGATGGAGGCTGTTTTGCTGGAGCAGCAGCAGAATGTCCAGTAGAAGCTTGAGTTGTTTCACCGCTACCAGCAACACTGAAAACAACCCGAAGTTTTGAATCCATTACATCTGCAGAAGTGATAGATTTCCAAAATTCATCAACAGGAGTGCCATCATTTGGAGCGAAAGCTGATTGAATCATAAATTTATGTTTAGCTCCTTCACGTTCAAGAATTGATGGATCATCAACAGGTTGAAGTAAAACACTAATTTCAGCAGATGAACCAGGTTTAATAATACCGGAATTTGGACGAACACAATAATGTTTTGGTGCAGTAGTCTTTACTTTGAAATAAACAATTCTGTCTGAAGGGTTATCAAGACGAAGTTTTGAAGTAACAACTTCTGTGAAAGCTAAAACAAAAACAATATATTAAAGTACACGTGTAATAATAAACATTTATTACCTTTTCCAAATGCTCCATTATTTCCATTAAAGGTTAATTCTGTTGAAGGATCAAGACGAAGAACTTGAGGATGCTTGTCCATGATTAATTTATTTTTTTGCACTATAAAAAAATAAATGTATCACTGTTTTATGATAAAATCAATAACACACACAACAGATCGCTGGAAGCAAATTACTATCAAAACGCGAAAAAAAACACGAAGCTGAATGAAAAGAAATGTAAAAACAATAATAAAATTGGTAATTTACAAAACTGAAGAGAGAAAAAACAATGATTTTTTCAAGAAAACGAGAATGAAATGGTCCAGGAAAAAAAGGGCATGCAAAAGTGCTAAAAGTAAAGGAAAAAGCGAAAAAGCAGCCAAGAAACAGGAGAGAGTATAAAATAACTAGACGAAAGACGCACATTTCAAGTGAAACGAATCATTTGGAAAAAGCAGACGACGGTTGTGAACAATACACACATGTTTTCGTTTAAAGAACATTTTGCCAACATTATTATAAATTTGAATTATCTTTTCGCGCTTATTTTTTCCATCTGTTTTTGATTTTTATCCAAGTTTTTTTTAAAAAATTATTTGTATATCGAAATTCAATAATTACCAACCATTGATTTTTTATTACTGATATTTTTAAAACTTTATTTTTCCAGGAACCATGTCCTCAAATGATAAGAAAGTTGAGAATGTTGTAAACGAAATTGAAGAAACTGTTTCTCTTGATGATCTCATCTCATTGAATGTTGATGATAGCCGTTTTGCTGGTTTAAGTGATGCTATTTGCACATATGATGAGGTAAGATTTTCTTCCCATTGTATAAAATCTTATAAAATTTTGAAAATTGTTACAGTCATGTGTTATTGATGAATATTAAAAGCTAGCAGTTTTTATTATTCATTCAAACAATAATAGAGTTACCGTATACTTTTGTGATTATCGTAGTTAACCTTGGCCTCACTCTATTTATCTATATATTTTCCGCTGCTCTATTTAAAATGTTAGCGCTAAAATCCTTGTGCTTTTCCCTTTCCGAGTTTCCGAGAGAGATTTTACCATAATGACTAGTTTTTATAGTAAAATATTATTTGTCTAATTGGACCGCAGATAATACGAACGCAAACATGCGTCTTTTTGGGACACAAAAAAGAAGGTTGCAAATAAAAAAGACGCTTAAAAAGGGACGGCAAGGGAAAAACACCAAACATCCTTTCATGAGTAATAACCTGATTGCATTTTTAATAAATTATAATTAGTTTATTTACAGGGTTACATCCGTCAAGAAGTCTTTTCTTGTTTAACATGTTATGAAAAAACCAACCAAATAGCTGGTGTTTGCTTTGCTTGCTCTAATAATTGTCATGATGGGCATGAACTTATTGAACTTTATACAAGACGTCAGTTCACTTGTGATTGTGGAAATGGAAAATTTGCTGAAAAATGTAAACTTCAGGTGCGTCTTACTGTGCTAAAAGTAGTGTTTAGATTGAAACATAAACTACCTTCTACGCATTTTCTTTATTATATTGCTAAGAAATTTTTTAGCCTGAAAAGAATGCTGCTAACAAGTATAACAAATATTGTGATAATTTTTTCAATAAATGGTGTATTTGTAAGAAGCCTTATCCACCTGAAGAAAATACTCCTGAATTTGATGCTGAAATGCTTCAGTGCGTTAGTTGTGAAGATTGGTTTCATTCAATTGTAAATTAGCTTATTTGCCAATGGAAGTATAAATTTATACATTTCAGCATCTTGATCAAATTCCATCTGATGATGTTGAAGAAATGATTTGTAAACAATGTGTTACTCGTTTGCCTTTCCTTCTTGCATATGATAATTATCCCAAAGAAGATCGACCAAATGAAGGTTGTTTTATTGCAAATCGTAAAGAAATGACCACCCACGAACCTCGTACTCTCTTTTTTGTTAAAAGTAAAGAATTTCGTGATGGCCTTTGCAAATGTTCTGAATGTGAAGTAAATATTTTATTATACGCATGTAAATACAATTATATGATATTTTTATAGAGCCTTTATTCAAGTCATGAATGTGAATTCCTTACTGATTTTAATGAATCTGCTGTAAAATATAATCAAGATCGTGATCAACAAGCTGTAGAAGAAGATAAACGTGATGCAGCAACAGAAATATCAAGCATTGTCAAAAATTCTATCGGCGTTGATGCAGCTGTTTATGTAAAAAATGGTATAAACTTTAAATTAGTTGAAGCAACATTTATGCTTTTACATTTTAGAAGTTGATATATTAAAAACAATTGCAAAAGATGAACTTCAAAATGTTACGGTAGTCACTGAACGTGACGTTAAACGTATTTTTGATCGAGTACTTGAAATTCGTGCCAAACGTCCAAGGCTTGAAGACTATCGTGATTATGATGTCTAATGTTTGTTTTTTTTAAATCATCTGGTGTTAATGGCAACTTTCGTCGTGGCATTCTTGTTGATCCATCACTTTTTGATCTTATAATATGTTTTTTATCATTTGATTTTATTTGTTCTGTATTGATTTCTTTGTTGAATTGGTCTAAATGATTTTTTATTCTTCGTGAACTACTTTTCCTTGAAATGGCATAATCGGTCTCGGTATCAAAAGTTGGATGAGGAGTTTTTACCCATGATGGGATTTCTGTTCGTTGAAGAAATCCTGTAAATATTTTTATAGTTTTAATCTTCGATATGTTTTTTATTTTTTGATATAGATTANTTTTTGAAAATTTTTTGTTACAAAACAATTTAAAACAAATTTTTTAAATTAATTGTAATTTTCTGTATAGAATGTGCAAAACACAGTACACAATATAAAAACATTACATTAAATGAAAATTAACCTTTTTGTCAAAATTTTTTTTTGTAAAAGTAACATACCACTTCGAATTCGATCAATTACAAATGAAACGAGGATATTTGTTGCCGTAACAGCTTGACGATGTTTTCGCCAACCTTGATATTCTCGAACAGTTTCTGTAACAGATTCACCAAATAAATCCCAATGCTCAGTTTTTAATCCAAAAATTTTAAATTTACGATGAAATTTTCCTATTTCTTCACATTTCTCTGATATCGCTTTAAAATTATCCAAATTTTCCATTAAAAATTGCAAAAAGTCACAAAATATCTTTGAATGTTGTTCAAATGAATTACAGTATTCTGTTGACGTTGACGTTGATGATATTTTGGCAATATGTCCCATTTCTTGCAAATAAAAAATATTTTCAATTACAGAAAATTTTTGGAAAACTGTTTTTATTGCTGAATCTTTTAATGAGAAACGTTTTAACACCGTTTTTCCACAAGATCCATGCGATGCTTTTGTTGACATATGCTTCCATGATGCACATAAAATAACTTTCTAAAATTTTTTTTAAACTATAAAAATTATGCATATTTTGTCTTACCTGATAATTATCAAGAATTTTATCGTCACTACTATCATCAGATGTTGAAAATATTCCACTTATGCTATTTGTTCGATAACGGATTGATGTGCATGATGATGAATTGTTACCCATTTTGTAAATGTATTTTTGCGTGACATTTTTTGCTTTTTATATGTCACCCTTTTTGACCTTTTGTTACCACTTATCTTACGAGTTGTTTGTTTTTTAACACTAATATTACTTTTTTTTGGAACTAATGTAACCATTTTTAGGAAAATAATGCAAAGAAAAAAGCAGAAAAATATTTCTAAAAATTCTCCACCATCTGTTCAAACTGCTTCAAAGTCTTCAAATTTTGCAACAAATGTGAATACAATAGATGGAAAGTATGTTACAAATTTTCAAATTAAAGTAATACAACTATGACTTCAAATTTTAGAACATTTGTGTTAGCTATTGGTCTTAGAATTGTAACGGCATTATTTTTAACAGATTATCTTGCAAGATCACCTGAATTTGTAACGCCATGGAATTCTTTCAAAAGAATAAAAGAAGCTATTCATATGATTGATGAATATAAAATTAGTCCGTATGATGGAGATTCTTTTCATCTGGTAAAAACATTCTGTGCTATATGAAAATGTAAAAGCTTATATTTTTAGATGCCATTATTTCTAAAAGTTGTTGGACCTTTTACATATTTCCCTCAGGCTTACATTGTGCTATCAATTGCGCTTGACATTTTTTCTGGAATTGTACTTCAATTTGCTGCTCAAACTTATCTTCGAAAGCAAATTGGTATTACTGTACTTGATGCTGAAAAATGTAGTAAATATGTTGCTTTAATGTATTTATTCAATCCTATGACAATTGGTTCAAGTGCTATTGGAAGTATTTCAACGTTATTAAATTTTATTATTGCTTTGTTCATTCAAACGTTATTTAACAGTAAATTATCAACTTCCGTTACTTTTTTTTTGATTTTAATAATATTTTTAGATCAAGTTTTGATCGCTTCTGTATTTGCAACATTCGCCATATTTATTTATCCATATTATCTTGTTCTTCTTGCTCCACTTATTGTTGCAGCTAAAAATCAACGATTAATTACAATTTTTGCCATTTTTGGATCAGCTGGAACTCTATTCGGTCTTAATTCTCTCATTGAAAATGCAACAAAATTCTTTCCTGATACTTTTGGATTTTTGTTCGTTTTGTTTTTGTAAATACCGTAATCCTTTCGTTATTATAGCTGGAACATTCCTGATTTATCGCCTAATGTTGGAGTTTTTTGGTACTTTTTTGTATTTATTTTTGATCAATATCGTCACTTCTTTCAATGGACTTTTCAGTTGACAGCTGTTTTACCAGCAATTCCATTAGCTATGACTTTGAGGTATCGTATATATTTTTAATTTTATCAAACAATGAATATTCTTTTTTAGTAAAGAACCAGCTGTTCTCGTTTTTGCTTGTCTTGGACATGTTACTGTATTATCATCGTATCCATCATACGCTGAAGCTACCGTCTTACTTGCACTCTATCCGATGTTTCCTAAACTTCTTCGATGTATGATTTGTTTAATTTTTAAAAAAATGTTTATTTAATTTTAGATTCTCGCTATACTTTAATTGGATTTGGTTCAATTGTTGCTTCATTTGTTTTATCACCAATTATGTGGAGAATGTGGATGATAACTGGTTCTGGAAATGCAAACTTTCATTTTGCTATTATTATCGTCTATGTTGTTGCTGTGGTAAGCCTTTAGTTAATTTTATGAGAAACTCTTTAATAAATATTAGATACTTAAACACTTTTACTAATTGGATGAAATTTTTTAGTCTTTTCTTGTTGTCGATATTATGTATAACTATGCCCGATTTGAATTTTCTGAACAATGTGCAAAAGAAGGCATCACCAATCCCGAAAAAATTCCAGAAGAATTTGCAATTCAAGGAGTCATACCATTTATTCCTGGAGTTGAAACAAGTCTTAAATTATCATAATTTTTCATTTCACTTTTTTTTTTGACAGCTTTATTGTACTACAGGCAACTTTTTTTTGTAAAACGGACAGGTTAAAAACATTTATGTAGATATATATGGCGTTACAGAAATATTAGGAAGTTGAAACAACAGAAAAATTTTTTTGTAAATTTGATAAACACTTTTTCGATATGGTGTTACAAAATACAAAGTTGCAAACGATTCCAAGAAAGAATGTGTAAGAAAGGAACAAAAAATAATACATAAAATATTTGCAGTATTTGAAACTTGAAAATATAAAATTACAATCAAAGTAGTTACTGGAAAAATTAGGAATAAAAGTGTAACTAAAAGTTGTATCGTAGAACTGACAATCAAAGAAAGTTGAAACTTTGCAATTTTTGAAGCTTTATGGGTTTGAATTAGATATACAAAATATATGCCGAGTAATATTGCAACAAATGTATAAACCAATAATGAAATAAATAAAATTAATAATGGAATTTTTGTTATTTCATAAGGAACGAATACAAATCCGGGTTCATTGAGATATATTTCAAAGCAGGTATCATATTCCATTGCTTCCCAATGAATCACAGATATATCAGTAACAAATAAATGGTAAACTACGATAATGCATGAAATGTAGCAGGTGATTGTAACAATCGCGGTAAGACACACAAATATTTTTAATGTAAACAAATTTGTATATTTTGAAGGAAGAACTAACATATATCTATTTAGGATTGTTATTCCCATAGCTGATATCATATTTATTAACAAAAAAATAATTTAACTATCGATGGCAAACACGAAGACAACTTCAAAATGCATAAACCTGTTTTCTTTTAAATGTGTTTTTTCACCACCAAAAAAGAAAGAACAAGAAAATTTTGTGGTGGTTTTATTTCAATATTTTTTGCAAAAAATGCATGATATTTTTGTTTACGATTTTTAAATGCACGTAACTCGGGTGTGTCATGTTTTAATAATAATTAAAGACAAAAGTTATTTATGGATACCAACTTTCATCAATAACAACCCCACATGAACTTTTAAATTCTGGATTGAATTGTAGCAAATCAGGAATTTTCCATCCACCGAAGGGTACAAAATCATCGAAACTCTATAAAATATATACTTTATTTTCAATAAACATTTCAAAGATGTTGTCATGATATGAAAATATTAGCAATTAGAGGGCGGGGGGTTTAGGGCATGCCACGTTTGATATACAGATCTTTTTGATATTTTTCAAAGACAATATGGAAAGTGTTTTTGAAGAAAATAAGCAAATTTGTATAACATCACATTTTTAACAACCCCAAAAATCAGACCTTTTTGCCACTCCAATTATCCCACCACAACGGTTTATTAGCTACTGCATTCCATTCATTACCAACAATTTTTTTCCAATGTGTTTCGTTTGTATATATTCCAACTTTATACCCCATTGCTTCAACTTCTTTTACGGCTTCTATGATAAAAGCTTGATTAAAAGATTGATTTAATTCCCAATATGGATCTCCATCTTGTACATCAATCCAAAGTCTTCCAATTTGGACCCCTTCATTTTGAACAAAATTTAAAGTGTCTTGAATTTGTTCTTTTGCAGTTTTACATTTTGTCATTAAACATGGAAAAATATAACCATCAATAAAATTAAAGCCAGCTTTTTTAGCATGTTTAATATTTTCCATTACTGTTACATCCACCTTTCCAATAGATTTATATATTCGACCAATATAAAATTCATACCCTTCTTTTAAAAAACAGGTAAAATTTTGAATTGAAATTGGATTGATAGAATCAAAGCCAAGGATAGCTTTTATCGGGATAAACAAAGAGATAACTATCAGAATTTGATATAT
>CABFKQ010023119.1:0-10155 GCA_901779485.1 Panagrolaimus sp. PS1579
ATTTTTTTCTCTTACGACGAATATAAACCAAAATCGAAATAATCAAAAGTTTTGAGACAAAAATTTCAAAATGGTGGAAAGTAAATATCGATATGTAATTTTGGCAATTACAACTGCCGGCCTTGCAATGATGTTAGCAAATGTTTTAACATTAAATTTTACAATCCTTTGTATGACAGAAGAAAAATATCGATGGGAAAATTTTACAATACATTTAAATTTTGATGTCTTTGAAAAAGTTGATTTTGATCCTCCAAGGCCACCATCCACAGAAGTAACAGACATGCCAACAGTTCGACCCCCAACAATTCCAGATTTTGAAATTCCTGGTTTTCGATCAAATGTTCCTGGATTCAATTGGCAAACATTTAATTTTGCTCGTGCAAATCCAGAACTCTTTATTCGAATTATGAAAAAAGTTATTAAAGAAGTTAGTCTTCGAGCTGCTGAACGAACTGGAGAAGCTTTAGATCCCCGGAATATTGATTTCAGCAAATTTCGAGAAGGTAAGCTGATGCTTTTTTTCAATTTTGGTCCCCCCCAACAATTTGTTAACCCTGATTCAAGGACTTGCTTTGTTAGCATTGCACATGTTTATCCCAATATCCTTGCATCAGGGTAATCGGATAAAAAAATGTTCAGTAGAATCTGTTTTAATAGCAGCATGTTGCATGCAATCAAAAACTTTTGTGTCAAAACAAATTTTGATATTTTAGGTTTCAATCTTACCGATTACAATCCTGATGTTGTTGTAAGAATTAAGGAATACATTTTGGATAAACTTCGAACCGGACAAAAAGGTATTCAATGGATTGAAATTGGAAGCCGAAATGTCACAACTGATTGGAGAGCGCTTAATGTTACAGTATGTCTCTCTTTTATTGCACGAGAATGATATATCATAAATTTTTGTTGTAGGATATGGAATTAACAAATATTACATGGAATGGTGAAGTAAATGGCCGAATTCGTGTTGTTGATGAATATGCAGATTATTATTATACAAATGCCGAACAAACTGCCCTCTTTGCTTCAGTTGCACTTGGATCTTTAATCTTTATTCTTCCAGTTACAAGAATGATTGATCGAATGGGAACTCATAAAGCTTTTACCGCTGTTGGAATAATTTCTGCAATTTGTACCGGATTAATTCCAATTGCAGCATCATTTGGATTTTGGCCATTTATTATTGTTCGATTTATTCAAGGTATTGGATTTGCAGCTTGCTTCCCTGTAATTGGTGCAGTAACTTCAAACTGGGCAAAAGTATCTGAAAATGGTTTATTCAATGGTGCTTTAACTGGTTTCCTTCAACTTGGACCTGTTATTGCTTTTCTTGCTTCTGGACTTTTTTGTCATTTGGATGCCTGGGAAATTAGTTATTACGTTCATTCCTTCCTTACTTTAATTATAATTGGAATCTTTTGGTTTGTTTTTCGTGATCATCCAAGAGAACATTCAAAAGTATCCGTTCCTGAACTTACTGAAATTCAGCTTGGTAAAGTTGTTGTTGATGGCCGAGCAAAACATAATCGAAATAAAGTACTGTAAATTACCATAAATAAAATTGTATATTTAATTGTCATTATTGTAGGTTCCATATGGTCAAATTTACAAAAATAAGGTTATTTGGGCTATTTGGATTGCAGCACTTGGAAATATGTTTGGAGTTTTCTTAATCATGTTTTGTCCAATCTTTATCAGAAAAGTATGTTTTCAAAAACTAAAGCTATTTTGGCATTAAAAGAATTTGCAGAATTACAAGATGGCATTTGTGGGCCAGATGTTTTTTATCAACTTTCAATAATGTTTTTAACACAAAATCGAATTGAAGAAAGTGTTGAAAATCTTGAAAGTATTCCGGTTGTAACTTGGTCAACAAGCATTCTCTCACATCCCACTATTGTTCTTTGTATTCTTAAATTATTGCCTTCCATTGCGGCTCGGCAAGAATCTTTTGGCGATGGAATTGATGAAAGTGATAAACTTTGGAGTGCTGTTGGACAATTTTATATTTCACTTGTTTTAAAAGCTTTAATGAGACAAGAAAGAAGTCAACAAATTTTATGTGAACATTTAATGCCTCGAATGGTAATGGATATTGGAGCAGAATTATTTAAAAAAGCTGTTCATCCATTACTTTCACCTTTTCATTACATGCTTGAAAGATTAGCATGTCAGTCAATGCATCCAAAAGAATTGCGAAGATTTCTTCGATTGGATCAGCCGTTATGTTGTTTAAATCTTGATGACGATGATAATGATGGAAATGAAAATTCTGGTGGACCTGTACCAATTCATAGGTTTGATTTTGGGTACTGTATTCAGCTAATAAAATTTCAAATATTTTTTAGAGTTAAAGCATTAGTTTCAATGTTAACTCCTCGAAATCATTCATTAGTTCATCCACCAGCATTTGTTGAATTTGATATGGCAATTGAAGGTTTTGCTGCTTTGGTTATTCCTTCATTAGCACATGTTTCTTCAAATGCCCAATCCTCAGCTGCAAATAATACAAGTGGACATTCTGGTGAAAGACTTTTTCCTCCAATGAATGGGATGACATATTTAACATGGTTTTATGTTGATGAATGGTCATCAAGAGCTGGAGAACCAATTCCACCAATTCGGCTATTAACGGTTGTTCGAAATTTTGAAGGTACTGATGTTGGAGGAGTTAGAGGATCACGATTTGAAACACATAATATTGAAAATCATCTTTGTTGTCTATATGTTCAACTTCTTGCAAGTGATCGATCACTTCTTGTTTCAACGGTTGAACATTCAATGTTGGATGAACTTCGAAAAGATTTTCAAAAGCCTTTAACTGGCGATTTTTGTGTCAAAATTCCTCTTTCTGAACAATTTTTCTATGTTCGACAATGGACTCATTTGGCTATTGTTATGACAAGATCATTTCTAAAACAAAGTCAAATTGATATTTATATAAATGGTCGATGTCTTGCAAGTCAAAAACTTAATTATGTTATTCCAAATGCTGGTGGAGGGCAAGCACAATTTGGTGATTCACAATCTGTTCATGCATTAGTTGGAACTCCACCATTTTTACGGAAGGCAGCAAATGTTCGTTGGAGAATGGCAAGCACATTCTTAATTGATGAACCATTACCAATCGAAAAAATTCGGAAAATTTATGAAATGCAACCACATTATATTGGAAGTTTTCAAGTAAGCATTTAAAATTCTCAAACTTTTTAAAAACAATGTAATTTTTTTAAGATAATGTCAGAAGGTGCTCCATTAATCCAAGAAGAAAAAATTAGTTTTTCATTAAATGCTTCTGCAATGAGTGAAGTCACAATGCAATCAATGAAATCAATGCTTCGAAAATCTGATTGTGAAATGCTTGCTGTGCTACTTGGAATTTCATCAAATGATTCAAGTACTCCATTACGAGTTTTATGGAATACAACTTATCATGGACTTGGAGCTCCAAGAGCGTTAGGAGCAAATATTATTGGATATTTAAGTATGAGAACATTTTCACCTTGCCCTGTAAGTGCATTATTAGAATCTGTTGGGGGTGTTGCACCATTATTGGGGTTAGTTGCAATGTGCACAGATTCACATGGATTATATGCATCTTTAAAAGTTTTGGTTTCCGCCGTTCAAACCAATGATGCAATTGTTGCTTCTATTCATCGACAACGTGGTTATCAAACATTGGCAATGTTATTGGAAGAAAAATCACATTTAGTTAATTCCCATATTCTACATTTAGTTTTATCTTTGGTTGGAACCGTTGATGTTTCAAAAGAAATTACAGTAATCCCAAATATTCAAACTTTTGAAGATTTACTTTGTGATTTGGATGTATGGACAAATGCCCAAGATGATGTCAAAAAATTACTTTTTGAACATTTTTATGAGCTTGTAATTGAGTAAGTTTTGATTTTGTATTGAATTTAAAAATATTCCAATTTTATAGTAATCAAAGAGATAATTTGGCAAAAGTTCGAAATTCTTCACTTTTAAATCGGTTGTTAATGCTTCTTTTTGAACAACCATCAGTTTTTGTTATTCGAAATGATATTTTATTCCGTCTTATTGGAGCTATCGTACAACCACCATGTGATTCACATTCACTGTTACGATTTGGACAAACTTTGAGTGCAAATCTTTCCGCTCAAACTCCACAAGAAATTCATGAAAATGAATATCCTTTTCATATCGCAGAACTTGAAAAACTTTTATTGGCACAATGTAATAGCAATCTAAATCCTGTTATTAATGAAGAACTTTATTCTGTTTATGTTCGAAATAGACTTTTAAATATGTTGGGAAATATGTTAGCACATTCAAGTGGACAAATAAATAGTCAGCTTTGTGAATCAATTGTTTCAACACTTGGTTTTGGATGGATTTTAGCATTGTGTGCGCCTGGTCTTCATCCAGGAACTGTTTATCTTGGCCTAAAAATTCTTGTTAATGTTACAAAACATCCTTCAATTTTATCAAAATTCCGTGATGGAGCTTGTAATGGCGGATGGTTGACTGATGCTGATTCAGTTATTCGAAATCGAGCTGCCGTATTACTTGGCTTCTCTGTTTCTGCACATGGTGGAGCTGTTGGAAGTCATGTCGACTTTAATCCAGAACTTTCAAATTGTAATGGATTTGCAGCTTTAGAATATTTAATGTATATGCATGCAGATCAACCATTTTGTTATTTGGCAATGTTAGCATTATTATTTGGACAACATCAAGCAAATATTCAACCGCTAGAAGAATTTAATGTTGATTTAATTTGGTCAAATGTTTTCTCACTTAATGCAACAAGTTCTGTTTCGGATGCAATTGCAAAATGCACATTCTGCCCTGAAGCATTAATTCCACTATTTTCAATGATTCGAGCTGGATTGCATTATCCTCAATCAGACAATATTTCACAAGATCATTGGAGTCAATCATATCCAATAATGGTTTTACAATTAACAACATTTTTATATCAAAATTCTGAAACATTTTTTGGAATTTCTCATACTTCAACTTTTGTTATTACTCTTTTTACTACATTACTTCCACGTCCAAATATTGGTTTATATGGTGAAAGTGGAAAAGAAACATCACCATCTGCACTTCGTTAGTTTCCAATTTCTAATTTTTTCGTTTTGACAGTAATTTTTTAGCAACACATCGAGCAATAAAATTGGTTATGGAATTACTTACAAATATTCTTTTAAATGATTTATGCCTTTCACATGAATTAAGAACAGAATGCATCTTTGATATGCTTGTTGAATTTTTGGAAGGCGGTGGTGTGATGCATCCATCTCAAAGTACAATTTATACAGAATTGGTTAATTCTTGTCTTGATCATTTTATGACAAGTGATATGTTTTTTTCAAATTCTGCATTAATTATTCCAAAATCTGCTGAAGGACTTTTAAATCGGTCATCTGAATCCACGGCTGTTAATGTTGTACATTTTTTGAGCAAAGTTATTGATTCTGTTTGGGACTGTCTTTATCGTGGAAATCCTGTAGCAATTTTAAAATGCTTTTTAAAACTTCTTGCTGAAGCTCATGCATCAAATAAAGCTGCAAGTCAATTGGCATGCAATGAATCACATATTAATGCATTATTTCGAGTTATTCTTTATCTCTTAAGTCGACCAGTTGATAACGTTGATACACAAATGTCTGTTTTGGATACATTAGCTGAAATTGTTCGAAATCAACATTTATTATTATCAAAAAATAGTAATAATCCATTATTTTATGGTGCTTTGGTACATCTTGTTTTTATGCTTTCTGAAAAACCTGATATACAGTATACCACTCCAAATAGTCAACATTTAGAAAGAGGTTCAGCACAAGTTGCAATGTGTGCACAAAATGTTTGGGGAATTTTATGGGCACAAAAGAAAACACTTTTGGAAGAAATATTTAAACGTGAAATTGATTTGGATCTATATTCTGCAAGAGCATCATGTTCAGAAATGGCAAATAAATATTGGCTTCATTTTGTTGATAGCCAAACTGATGCCTCATCTGCTACGACAACATCAATGTCCGGAAAATTACCACAACAAATTCAATCAAAATTAAGTCGAGTTGCAAAAACAAGCTTACAACGACTTACAAGTCGAACATCTGTTTTACTTTTAAGTACCGGAAGTATTACATCAAATAGTATTCCGCCATTCCATTTTGAAAGATCTAAAATTGAGCCAGAAGTAAGAAAGATTTTTATCTTTTCTTTTTTTGCACTATATTTTAAATGTCATGTTTTTTTAGACATTTTATATGTGGATGCGTGTACATATAAGTTTATTAAAAGAGCTACTTCGAAATCAATGCACACGCTACCATGAATGGCATGCACATGTAAGAAAATGGTGTATGCAAGATTGGCAAAATACTGAAGCTGAATTGACAAGAGAAAGAGGCCTCTGGGGGCCTGAGCAATGTTCAACGTTAGATAAATTTGAATTGGATACAACCGAGGGACCATTAAGAATTCGAAAAAAATTAATTCCAAATCCAAAGTTTTATCATAAATATCCATATAGGCCACATTTGGATGCACCTGAATCTGTAAGCAAAAAAAAAACAATTACTTTAGTTTTTTACAAAATTTTAAATTTTTTTAGAAAGCAATGAGAGCAAAGGTTGCAATTTCAAAGGATAGTAAAATATATTATGAACGAATGAAAAAGCGAAGATTTAGAACAATGGATGAAAGAATTGTTGATACTTCAACAGTAGTTTCATCATCTGCAAATGATGAGAGTTTACAACAAATGTTTGAACCAACTGCAGAACTTAATTTATCAATGATAAAACGGATGGTAAAAAAGAATGTTGATCAGGTTAAAGCAGTTGATAGTTCAAGGCCACGAGAAACTGAAGACGATGAATCTGCGGCTGTTGATATTGATGAAATTGGAGATAATAAATCTGAAACAAGTTCAAAATCTGAGAACACTGAAACTCAACCAGCTTCACCTTCTCCAAGTGTCCAATCATCAGCTCCACAAACACCTGCCCCACAAGTTTCACCAAAAGTTGGAGCAACTGTTTCTGGAAATGGTCCTGATAATCAAACTTTATTAAGATTACTTGAACATGGTGAACAACTTCATAGTATGTTTCGATGTGCTCGTATTCAAGGATTGGATACCATTGAAGGATTACTTCTTTTTGGCCGTGAACATTATTATGTTGTTGACGGATTTACACTTTTAAAAACACGTGAAATACGTGATTTGGATTTTCTTCCTGAACAATTTCATGATCCAATCATCCCTTATATGGCAATGGGAAGCACAAATCGTCAATCAACAAGAGCCACACGTCAATGCAGCAAATTCAGTTATGACGATATTAAAGATGTTCATAAACGTCGATATTTACTTCAACCAATTGCACTTGAAGTTTTTAGTGGTGATGGAAGAAACTACTTATTAGCATTTCCTCGAAAAATTCGTGATCGAGTTTATCAAAAGTTTATTTCAATGGCAAAAGGAGCTTCAAGCGATGTAGCAAAAACAATTGCAGAACAACGAAAGCTAATGCCAACTGAAACAGCTTCAACTGGAGCTTTGCTAATTAATTCATTAATGGGACAACAATCAATGACACAACGATGGCAACGTGGTGAAATTTCAAATTTTAATTATTTAATGTATTTAAATACTTTGGCTGGAAGATCATATAATGATTTATCACAATATCCTGTTTTTCCATGGATTCTTGCGGATTATGAATCTGAACATTTGGATCTTACAAATCCAAAAACATTCCGAGATTTGAGTAAACCAATGGGCGCACAAACTCCTGATCGTTTATCACAATTTTTAAAACGTTTTCGAGAATGGGATGATCCAACAGGTGATACTCCGCCATATATGTATGGTACACATTACAGTAGTGCAATGATTGTTCTTTCATATTTGGTCCGGCAAGAGCCATTTACACAACAATTTTTAAAGCTTCAAGGTGGCCATTTTGATTTAGCTGATCGAATGTTTCATTGTGTTCGAGATGCATGGTTAAGTGCAAGTCGAAATAATATGGCTGATGTTAAAGAACTTATCCCAGAATTCTTTTATCTTCCTGAATTATTTTTAAATACAAATAATTTCGATCTTGGTGTTAAACAGAGTGGAGTAATGCTAAATGACATCCTTCTTCCGCCTTGGTCAAAAGGTGATCCACATGAATTTGTTAGAATTCATCGACAAGCTTTGGAATGTGATTATGTTTCGGAACATTTGCATGAATGGATTGATCTCATTTTTGGTTATAAACAAAATGGTGATGCTGCAAAAGAAGCGAGTAATATCTTCCATCATTTATTTTATGAAGAAAATGTTGACTTTGAATCTATTGATGATCCTTTAACTCGAAATGCAACATTAGGTTTTATAAATAACTTCGGACAAATTCCTGCCCAACTTTTCAAAAAGCCACATCCAATGCGAAAAATTCAAGTTGCAAATGCCCTTTCATTTGTTCCTGGTGTAACAACTCCAAGACTTTTTTATCATTCGCTTGAAAGTCTTCGTTGTGGTAAAAAGCCTGTTAAAGGTTTGTTTCATACTGTAGCCTTAAAAATCAAAAATAAATTTTTTTTAGAACTTAAAGCAGCCGTTGGAGAAATTCGAATAAATGAAAAGGGTCAAGTGGTTGTTCAAGAACAAAATAAAGTATTTATTCCACCACATTATTTTCTTGCATGGGATTATTACGATCGCTCAATTAGATTTGGAGTTATTGGAGCTGAAAAATCAATTTGTATTCTTGAAACCAATGATGTTTATGAAGTAACATGTATGGCAAGTGCAGATGGAAAATCAATTTTTGCTGGTTTAACTACTGGAAGTATTATGGTTTGGACATTAAATGGAATAAATGGAGTTTCATCAGGTCTTTCACCAAAGTTAACTCGATTAACTCCCAAACGAGTACTTGATGGACATACTGATGTTGTTACAGCATTAGCAGTTTGTCCAACACATAATTTTATTGTTAGTGCAAGTCGAGATAAAACAGCAATAGTTTGGCATCTTACAAAACTTATCTATATTCGACAATTAAAAGGTCATTCGGGTGCTGTAAGTGCCGTTGCAGTTAATGAAGCAACGGGTGATGTTGCAACTGCTTCCGGTTCATGCATATTCCTTTGGACAATAAATGGCAGTTTACTTTCGGTTGTAAATTCCATTGACTCTGGACTTTTTTCAAATCCATCAAGTTTGGTCCTTTGTTTATCCTTTTCAACTGTGAATGAATGGGACTCAAAAAATGTTGTCATGTGTGGTACGAGTGATGGACTGGTTAAAATGTACTCTTGTGAATTCAAAAAAGTTGTTGCTGCTCCTACAAATGAAAGTGAACAAGCAGTCGCTTCAAAAAAGTAATAATAATAACATATTTTTTGTGACAAAAACATTTTTTAAAAAATTTTTAGAAGCCTTGGACAAAATCAAATTCAAGACCCTAAAGCTCTTAAAGAGCATCTTTTACGTCGACAACAACGAATTCAACATCATACACGTCGAAGTCCACTTGAACAAATTTCACAAGATTCTTCACAAGCTTCTTCACCTGTTCATATTCCATATAGTATTACAACAACAACAACAATTCAGCCAACATCAATGTCAAATGACAGTAAAAATGAAATAGTTGAATATCGTCGACAATTAACATTACGACGAGTTTTAAGTGAACATACAGCTTTTAATCAAGATAATCCACATCCAGCTCCAATTACTTCACTTTCACCTTCAAAGTAAAACATTTATTTTTTGCAAATAATAAATATAAACAATTTTTTTTAGAGATCATAAAAGTGTTTATGTTGGTGATGGAGTTGGACGGATTTGGGTTTGGTCAAATGATCAATCAAACAATTCAACCAATAATTCATCCGCTTCAACAAATGCTACAATGGGTAAGGAAAAAAATACCGTTGATGCTGCGCAAAGACAATTTTGTCTTCATTGTAATCGAAAATTTTCATTAACTGAAACAAAAATTTCATGCAAGAATTGTGGACAATTCTTTTGTCAAAAGTGAGAAAATAGGATTACTGTAGTGTAACTTTTTTGTTGCTTTTATTTTTGGTGGCGCGTGTTTTTTAAAATATTTTTTGCTGTTTTTTGAATGATAATGTTTTAAGAAT
>CABFKQ010023214.1:0-10070 GCA_901779485.1 Panagrolaimus sp. PS1579
AATATTTCTCTATACCAGGCCTATCACTTAGGCCATATATCGAGCCAAAACCCGACCATGAGTTCGGGACCTTTACGGTTAGGTAAAATTCAAATACAAAAATTTAAGGCATATAAAATAAATACAAAGCTATAAAACATTAAAAAGCTCAAAAATCAATCTTTTGAATTAGTTTTAAATAATTTTGAAAAAAAACCTTTTTTTGGACTTGAAGCTTTTGGTGACATTGGATCTTTCTTTCTTGAAACCGATTTTGGAGTACTTTCTAATGGTTTAACATTCTTTGGTGGAGGAATTATTTCATCATTGTCATCATTTTCAGGTTCAACGCCATGTTCTTTTAAAAATTTTGTTGCTTGCTTTTCTGCTTCAATTGCATCTTGACGAACCTTTTTGCATTGTTCAGCAAAATTTGGAAATGGATTTGTTGAAATTGTTGATGCAATTGATGGAGTATCTTCACATTCTTTAACAATTTTTTTAAATGCCAAAGAATCCAGCGATGTACAAGATTCACGATTATGATCATCTGCTTGTAGTCCCTCATTCACATATCCAGTATGCTTTCGTTTTTGTGAACGTTCAATTTCTTCAAGCAATTTTTTGGCATCATCTGGAAGTTCAATATCTTCATCATCACTTTCATTTGTTACAAGCTGAAATATAATAATTCAACAGTTAAAGTTGACAGTTAAAAAAAGAAAAAGAACTAACCAATCTTGGCTTTCTTACAACTTCAACTGGAACCCCACGAAGAGCAGCAAGCCTTTCTTCAATTTCGCTTACAGTTGGTGCATTTGAAGAACTTCCGCTGGTTAAAGAATGATTTCCATTTGAAGTACAAGGAAAATGTGGATCTTCTTTCATTGAATCCAATACTTTTCTTCCAGTTGGAACATCACCATTTTCGTCCTTTCCTGTCACCGCAATTCTTGGATTTTTAACTTCATTAATTGGTTTTTCTTTTAGCCTTGCAAGTCTTGCTTGAATTTCAAGCATATCTTTTTCTTCTTTACTTCCACCACCACCTCCATCATTGCCACTACCATTATTCCTTGAATTACTTGAAACAGTTTTCTTTGGCTTTAAATAATCTCTTCTCATTGAAGGTGGAGGTAAAACATCATCACCCCACCAATTCTTTGGTTTTGCTCCACCTGGTCCTCTTTCAAATCGATCATTTTGTTTATTTAAATTTGGTCCAGGTATATGCTCCTAAATAAGTTGCTAAGTGAGTACAATATAAAGATATGCAAACAATTTGAAATTCAAGTAATCAAAATAAAAACTAACTTTTCCAGTCATTTTTGCATAACAGCTATCACAAACTGATAAAGGTTTTGAATTTAAACCAGGTATTACAATTCTATTTGACACACATTTTTCACAAAATCCATATGCACATTTACTACAACCATGTTCTTTTCGAAAATGTGAATATTCTGTCATACAATTTGAACATGGCATTTTTATCGTAATCAATTTAAAAAATGTTAGTTATGGTTAAAACTAAAATAAAAAATATGTATTAAAAGAATCAAAAAATATGCTTTTAATGAGCGAGAGTGGAAAACTAGCGAATAAGGGTTATTGTACTGCATACACTTCGTAAAGTGCACTTCTATAATACAGTATGGCACAAGAAAAACTAGAAATATAAAAACCGTTTAAAACAGTTTCCAAAACAAATTCTATAAAAACATGTATAACTTTTAAAGTTTATTAATCAAAAAACAACATCACATTCAACAAAACAACCTAATTCAACCTACAATAAACTCAGCTTAAAAACCCTTTTCAAATATAAATTTTTCTAATAAAGACCGTGGTGCACCTTTTACTTTAATTTTGCCTTTTATTTCATCAATATATGTTGCAACTGGATGTCCAAGTTCTTTTTCCAAGAATTCTTTCAAATCTTTTTCACATTCAAATACATCTCCACTTATTTCAGCCATTGTAACAAGCTCAACATATTCCAAATCCATTGTATCTGTATTTAAAAGATCTCGACGGCGTTCAAGAAAAAGTGATGGTTGATGCATTCGATGACGTCCAATAAAATATGGCAATGATGGAGGTGGATTTAATGGTGGCCTCCATCCAGACGGAAGAATTCCACAGTTTAATGGCATTGGCGGAATTGTTTCTTTTGGTAGCAACCTTTCAACATATGACCAATCAATTGAAGATTCTTTAAAATCAGTATAAGTTTGTTCTGAAAAATAAAAATAATGGAAAAACATATAACATTTGAAAAAGTTAACCTTGTTTTGGAAGAGCATGCTTCCATGGATCTTCCCATGGTTTTTCAGAACTATAAAACCTTGAACAACATGGTTTAATTATAAAAGAAGAAAGTCGATGACCAAAATATTTTGTTGATAACATTTCTGCAAAAAAAATTGAAAGTAATAAAATTCAGGAGTTTTAAAATACAAAAAATGGAATTTTGCAACCAAATAAGAAACGCACATACAATATTTTTAGCAATCAAAAATTTATTCATTAAAAAATCAAATGACAATCAAAAAATGGAATAAACGCAAACCAGCTGGTACTGGCTTAAACCAGAAAAAAGAAAGAGTTGCGTTATTTTGGTAAAATGTTTTTTTCGAAAAAAAGTAAAGGAGTTCCTTTTCAACTCTTTCTTCTTCTTGGCTTAAACCAGTATCAAATAAAATAAAAGTAACGCGAAAGAACTACAAAAACAATTTTCAACATCAAAGTACAAAATTATAAAGAAAAATTTGAGAGAGATCTAAAAAATAATAAAAGAAAACATGATGAAAAAAGACCAAATAATATAATTTTCCAATTCATACTTCCATGAATAATAATTTCATCATTTCTATTACCTAAAGATCATCATCAGAATCGGCAGAGCGTTGAGGTGGGATTCTACCTGCAGAAGTCGCACCACCATTTGTATTATTTGAATGTCCCATTGGATACATTATTGTTGCACGCATTAGACCATTATTCATTCGTCGACGACGAGCAGCAGCCAAAAACCGTCGATTACGAGGTTGATGACTATTTGGACCAGGATAATCAAATTCACTGAAAAAAATAATAACATTAAAAATGATTCATATGTCAATGAAAAATATGTTTTTTACTTGCGCAATGAGTCACGCATCATTGAAAAAAAGACATCGTGAAACTTTAATAGTTACTTTAAAAAAACAAAAAACTTTTTTGATGCTGAAAGCGCAAAGTATTGTCATCCCTGAATAAACAATCAAAACCATATTTTTTTCTCAAAAATTCAGTTAAATATTTGATTTAATTTTTTAAAAAAATAAATTAAACCTTGCGCGGTGACACGAAACTACAGTATCTAATCGGGTTTTAAAATTCAAAAAAAAACATTTACTTTCCGCTAGGAGCAGCAACACCACTTGTTGAAGGCATTGGAACATTTAAAGATTGACCAAATTTATTAAAAGCATCATCAACTTTATGAGAAAATGTTGCACGAAGTGCAATTAAATCATTTGCATGCTTCTTTTCAATTTTTTTGACTTGACTGATTGTCTAAAAATTAAAAGTTGTTAGAAAACGTTTACGCCAACAATTCAAAATGAATAAAAAAAACTTACATCTCCACAAAGATGCAAAAAGTGATCAATAATATTATTATGTTTTTCAATAGCTTGTTTTGTAAGTTTTGGATTTGTTCGTAAATTATTCAAAACTGGATTCCAAAAATTGAATGAATCTCTAATTTTCTAAAAAAGGGATGAGAAATTGCCCAACAAAATAAAAGCTTACATTTTTGAGATTTTGATATTCAGGTGTAATTCGAACAGATTCACCAAAATCTGCTTGAAGGCTATTTGATGCATCTCGAAGCACTGACATTACATTATTTACAAATATTTCACGCTCTTCAGGCGTTGTCATTTGTTTATATGGAGTTAAAGGATGTTGTGGATGCTTTGTTACACAACATGTACCACATGCGAAGAACTGGAAAATAATAGTTCATACTTTATACAATTAATATAATTAGCTAAAAATTTACAGGTTCTTGTCGAGCATTTGAACACCATGAACAACAAAAAATATGCTTTGGATCACTCATTTCATTACAAGAATTACATAAAATTTCAATTGAAGCTCGAGAAGGTAGTGAAGAAGGAGGATTTGCAGCACGAACAGTAGCTCCACCATGTTTTGAATCAGTGTGAAGAAGATTGAATTGATTTATGATATCTAAAAAGCCATTCATATGTTTGTAGAATAATAAAAGTTAAAAACAAACCTGCTAAACGGAAATTTTTAACCAAAGATCTTCCATCTGCTGGCATTTCAGCACGGCATTCTGGGCAAGCAATTGTTGGAGTTCCATAATGATATCGTTGTTGAGCATTTTCTCGTGCGCATCGAATAAGGCTATCAGTACATTTCTTACAAAATGTATGACCACATGTAAGTAAAAATGGATCAGTAAAAACTTCAAAACAAACTGAACAATTCATATCAATTGCCTTTTTGAGTTCATCTAATATTAAGCTATCTGCATTATTTCGTTGTTGTGTAGTACTTGATGAAGAACTTGATGCCATTTTTGTAGAGCACGATGCTGAAATTTTAAACAATGAATACTTTAAATTAAACATGCACGCAGAAAAACGTAGAATTTACAAGTACACAAATCTTCTCAAAAAACATGATAAATTTCAGTGGAAAAATTAAGATAAAGAATAAATTTGTAAATTGATAAACAAATAAAATAAAGATGGTAACATTTAATACATGTATATGCATAGTTAAAAATTTACAAAAAAACCGCTTCATCTGACAACACCGGAAAAATTGTTGTTGAAATGTTTCATACTTCGTTTTAAGATCTTTTTACTTTGATTTGTCACAAAGCCTGTGTGCAATAAAAAAACAAAAACGTTAATAAAAAACAAATTTTTTTTGTTTTTTAACGTAGAAAAGCATTACAATATTGAATAATCAATGTTGTATCTTTGTTTACAGTTTATTCATGTTCTACCACAAAAATAATTATGATGCATCATGATGCATCATAATTATTTTTGTGGTAGAACATGAATAAACTGTAAACAAAGATACAACATTGATTATTCAATATTGTAATGCTTTTCTACGTTAAAAAACAAAAAAAATTTGTTTTTTATTAACGTTTTTGTTTTTTTATTGCACACAGGCTTTGTGACAAATCAAAGTAAAAAGATCTTAAAACGAAGTATGAAACATTTCAACAACAATTTTTCCGGTGTTGTCAGATGAAGCGGTTTTTTTGTAAATTTTTAACTATGCATATACATGTATTAAATGTTACCATCTTTATTTTATTTGTTTATCAATTTACAAATTTATTCTTTATCTTAATTTTTCCACTGAAATTTATCATGTTTTTTGAGAAGATTTGTGTACTTGTAAATTCTACGTTTTTCTGCGTGCATGTTTAATTTAAAGTATTCATTGTTTAAAATTTCAGCATCGTGCTCTACAAAAATGGCATCAAGTTCTTCATCAAGTACTACACAACAACGAAATAATGCAGATAGCTTAATATTAGATGAACTCAAAAAGGCAATTGATATGAATTGTTCAGTTTGTTTTGAAGTTTTTACTGATCCATTTTTACTTACATGTGGTCATACATTTTGTAAGAAATGTACTGATAGCCTTATTCGATGCGCACGAGAAAATGCTCAACAACGATATCATTATGGAACTCCAACAATTGCTTGCCCAGAATGCCGTGCTGAAATGCCAGCAGATGGAAGATCTTTGGTTAAAAATTTCCGTTTAGCAGGTTTGTTTTTAACTTTTATTATTCTACAAACATATGAATGGCTTTTTAGATATCATAAATCAATTCAATCTTCTTCACACTGATTCAAAACATGGTGGAGCTACTGTTCGTGCTGCAAATCCTCCTTCTTCACTACCTTCTCGAGCTTCAATTGAAATTTTATGTAATTCTTGTAATGAAATGAGTGATCCAAAGCATATTTTTTGTTGTTCATGGTGTTCAAATGCTCGACAAGAACCTGTAAATTTTTAGCTAATTATATTAATTGTATAAAGTATGAACTATTATTTTCCAGTTCTTCGCATGTGGTACATGTTGTGTAACAAAGCATCCACAACATCCTTTAACTCCATATAAACAAATGACAACGCCTGAAGAGCGTGAAATATTTGTAAATAATGTAATGTCAGTGCTTCGAGATGCATCAAATAGCCTTCAAGCAGATTTTGGTGAATCTGTTCGAATTACACCTGAATATCAAAATCTCAAAAATGTAAGCTTTTATTTTGTTGGGCAATTTCTCATCCCTTTTTTAGAAAATTAGAGATTCATTCAATTTTTGGAATCCAGTTTTGAATAATTTACGAACAAATCCAAAACTTACAAAACAAGCTATTGAAAAACATAATAATATTATTGATCACTTTTTGCATCTTTGTGGAGATGTAAGTTTTTTTTATTCATTTTGAATTGTTGGCGTAAACGTTTTCTAACAACTTTTAATTTTTAGACAATCAGTCAAGTCAAAAAAATTGAAAAGAAGCATGCAAATGATTTAATTGCACTTCGTGCAACATTTTCTCATAAAGTTGATGATGCTTTTAATAAATTTGGTCAATCTTTAAATGTTCCAATGCCTTCAACAAGTGGTGTTGCTGCTCCTAGCGGAAAGTAAATGTTTTTTTTTGAATTTTAAAACCCGATTAGATACTGTAGTTTCGTGTCACCGCGCAAGGTTTAATTTATTTTTTTAAAAAATTAAATCAAATATTTAACTGAATTTTTGAGAAAAAAATATGGTTTTGATTGTTTATTCAGGGATGACAATACTTTGCGCTTTCAGCATCAAAAAAGTTTTTTGTTTTTTTAAAGTAACTATTAAAGTTTCACGATGTCTTTTTTTCAATGATGCGTGACTCATTGCGCAAGTAAAAAACATATTTTTCATTGACATATGAATCATTTTTAATGTTATTATTTTTTTCAGTGAATTTGATTATCCTGGTCCAAATAGTCATCAACCTCGTAATCGACGGTTTTTGGCTGCTGCTCGTCGTCGACGAATGAATAATGGTCTAATGCGTGCAACAATAATGTATCCAATGGGACATTCAAATAATACAAATGGTGGTGCGACTTCTGCAGGTAGAATCCCACCTCAACGCTCTGCCGATTCTGATGATGATCTTTAGGTAATAGAAATGATGAAATTATTATTCATGGAAGTATGAATTGGAAAATTATATTATTTGGTCTTTTTTCATCATGTTTTCTTTTATTATTTTTTAGATCTCTCTCAAATTTTTCTTTATAATTTTGTACTTTGATGTTGAAAATTGTTTTTGTAGTTCTTTCGCGTTACTTTTATTTTATTTGATACTGGTTTAAGCCAAGAAGAAGAAAGAGTTGAAAAGGAACTCCTTTACTTTTTTTCGAAAAAAACATTTTACCAAAATAACGCAACTCTTTCTTTTTTCTGGTTTAAGCCAGTACCAGCTGGTTTGCGTTTATTCCATTTTTTGATTGTCATTTGATTTTTTAATGAATAAATTTTTGATTGCTAAAAATATTGTATGTGCGTTTCTTATTTGGTTGCAAAATTCCATTTTTTGTATTTTAAAACTCCTGAATTTTATTACTTTCAATTTTTTTTGCAGAAATGTTATCAACAAAATATTTTGGTCATCGACTTTCTTCTTTTATAATTAAACCATGTTGTTCAAGGTTTTATAGTTCTGAAAAACCATGGGAAGATCCATGGAAGCATGCTCTTCCAAAACAAGGTTAACTTTTTCAAATGTTATATGTTTTTCCATTATTTTTATTTTTCAGAACAAACTTATACTGATTTTAAAGAATCTTCAATTGATTGGTCATATGTTGAAAGGTTGCTACCAAAAGAAACAATTCCGCCAATGCCATTAAACTGTGGAATTCTTCCGTCTGGATGGAGGCCACCATTAAATCCACCTCCATCATTGCCATATTTTATTGGACGTCATCGAATGCATCAACCATCACTTTTTCTTGAACGCCGTCGAGATCTTTTAAATACAGATACAATGGATTTGGAATATGTTGAGCTTGTTACAATGGCTGAAATAAGTGGAGATGTATTTGAATGTGAAAAAGATTTGAAAGAATTCTTGGAAAAAGAACTTGGACATCCAGTTGCAACATATATTGATGAAATAAAAGGCAAAATTAAAGTAAAAGGTGCACCACGGTCTTTATTAGAAAAATTTATATTTGAAAAGGGTTTTTAAGCTGAGTTTATTGTAGGTTGAATTAGGTTGTTTTGTTGAATGTGATGTTGTTTTTTGATTAATAAACTTTAAAAGTTATACATGTTTTTATAGAATTTGTTTTGGAAACTGTTTTAAACGGTTTTTATATTTCTAGTTTTTCTTGTGCCATACTGTATTATAGAAGTGCACTTTACGAAGTGTATGCAGTACAATAACCCTTATTCGCTAGTTTTCCACTCTCGCTCATTAAAAGCATATTTTTTGATTCTTTTAATACATATTTTTTATTTTAGTTTTAACCATAACTAACATTTTTTAAATTGATTACGATAAAAATGCCATGTTCAAATTGTATGACAGAATATTCACATTTTCGAAAAGAACATGGTTGTAGTAAATGTGCATATGGATTTTGTGAAAAATGTGTGTCAAATAGAATTGTAATACCTGGTTTAAATTCAAAACCTTTATCAGTTTGTGATAGCTGTTATGCAAAAATGACTGGAAAAGTTAGTTTTTATTTTGATTACTTGAATTTCAAATTGTTTGCATATCTTTATATTGTACTCACTTAGCAACTTATTTAGGAGCATATACCTGGACCAAATTTAAATAAACAAAATGATCGATTTGAAAGAGGACCAGGTGGAGCAAAACCAAAGAATTGGTGGGGTGATGATGTTTTACCTCCACCTTCAATGAGAAGAGATTATTTAAAGCCAAAGAAAACTGTTTCAAGTAATTCAAGGAATAATGGTAGTGGCAATGATGGAGGTGGTGGTGGAAGTAAAGAAGAAAAAGATATGCTTGAAATTCAAGCAAGACTTGCAAGGCTAAAAGAAAAACCAATTAATGAAGTTAAAAATCCAAGAATTGCGGTGACAGGAAAGGACGAAAATGGTGATGTTCCAACTGGAAGAAAAGTATTGGATTCAATGAAAGAAGATCCACATTTTCCTTGTACTTCAAATGGAAATCATTCTTTAACCAGCGGAAGTTCTTCAAATGCACCAACTGTAAGCGAAATTGAAGAAAGGCTTGCTGCTCTTCGTGGGGTTCCAGTTGAAGTTGTAAGAAAGCCAAGATTGGTTAGTTCTTTTTCTTTTTTTAACTGTCAACTTTAACTGTTGAATTATTATATTTCAGCTTGTAACAAATGAAAGTGATGATGAAGATATTGAACTTCCAGATGATGCCAAAAAATTGCTTGAAGAAATTGAACGTTCACAAAAACGAAAGCATACTGGATATGTGAATGAGGGACTACAAGCAGATGATCATAATCGTGAATCTTGTACATCGCTGGATTCTTTGGCATTTAAAAAAATTGTTAAAGAATGTGAAGATACTCCATCAATTGCATCAACAATTTCAACAAATCCATTTCCAAATTTTGCTGAACAATGCAAAAAGGTTCGTCAAGATGCAATTGAAGCAGAAAAGCAAGCAACAAAATTTTTAAAAGAACATGGCGTTGAACCTGAAAATGATGACAATGATGAAATAATTCCTCCACCAAAGAATGTTAAACCATTAGAAAGTACTCCAAAATCGGTTTCAAGAAAGAAAGATCCAATGTCACCAAAAGCTTCAAGTCCAAAAAAAGGTTTTTTTTCAAAATTATTTAAAACTAATTCAAAAGATTGATTTTTGAGCTTTTTAATGTTTTATAGCTTTGTATTTATTTTATATGCCTTAAATTTTTGTATTTGAATTTTACCTAACCGTAAAGGTCCCGAACTCATGGTCGGGTTTTGGCTCGATATATGGCCTAAGTGATAGGCCTGGTATAGAGAAATATT
>CABFKQ010023248.1:0-10042 GCA_901779485.1 Panagrolaimus sp. PS1579
AAAAAAAGGAAAAACCGGTTGGCCGAAAGTTTTCGGTCTGGCCGGACAATCTGAAAAAAAGACCGTGTACTGCCAACAGATCTATGCCATTATGTTTGCTTTTTAAATTTCAAATACTTTTATGGTTTGTTTTTTTTAAAGTTTTTTATCTTTGTTAAAACTGTTTATTATAAAAATACATTCAAAGTTATTAAAGAAAGAACCACGTAAACACAAAATTCCTTTTTTTAGAAAAACTATGCTATAAAAAGTTCAAAATAATGAAAAAATACATATATACTATTGAACTCAATTTTTGCTAATAACTCTTTTAGATTTAAAAAAACTTATAATAATGAAGTTACCCTGAGAGTTACTTACACTAATATGCGAGCAAGAAGTATAAACACGTTTATTTTTTTTCATTATGAGATCTAAGCATTATCAGTTGTGAAATTGTAATCACCTTTCATATTTTCAGTATTATTAAAGCTGTAATCATTTAAAGCAGAAAAAGGTTGTTGTGATGAGGTTTTTGGATCAACAGAATATGAGGTAATATCAGATGAAATTGTTGTTGCTGATTGAGGTCGAGCAATTTTTAGCTTTAAATTATCATCAATTGTCATCATTGCAAAATTTGCTGATATTGGGATATGATCACTTGGAACATTTTCATTTGGAAAACCGTTAATATGTTTGCGACGAATCCATGCTTCATCCATTGGACCAAGAAAGTTTAAAGTTTGAAGCGAAGCCTTTGTAACAAAAATATAATCAATGCATCCTTTGAAAGTTTGTCTAAAAAAATATTTTGCTTTAAGCAGGCAGAAAAAATGGTACATACGTAAAGTTAGTATATGGCATATGTCGAACATTTACTGCTGATGTTAAATTTAATGTATTATAATAATAATGTTCATCAGATCTTCCAGCAATAAATGTTATATCATAATTGCAGAATCCTTTCAACTCTGGATGATGACGCGATACTCGATTATTGGCAAGATAATCATACACAGCTGAAAAAATAATAATAGTTTACTAAATTTGTCATGCAAAAATATACCTGAATTAGGAAGAGAATTAAAATCACCAAGAATTAAAAGTGGAAATTCAGCAATATTAACTCCAGTTTTTTCTGCACGTTCAGTAAGAATACGTTTAAGTTCACGAACAAGTAACATTGATTGAACAATTTTTACATCAGAATATTCAGGATCCCAATGAAGATGGGTATTTGCAATAGTAATTGATTGTCGTTGATCAAAATTTGGATATGCTAAAATTTATATGTTCTTTTTTTTCTTAACAAAAAAGCACTTACATCCAAATGCTTCAGCTTTTGGCTTTAAGGTAACGATAAGTGCAACGTTATCTCCTAAAAAAAGAGTTATTAATACAGTAGCCAACAAAGGTAAGCTAACTTGGCATTATTCGGTTTAAAAATTCATTGGTTGATGGATCATGACGCATAACTTTTCCAAAATTTGATGCAATTTGATTGTAATTTACAGTACCTTCGGATTCAAGTTCAAACCTAAATCTTAAAGTATAAAAAAAGTCCTTGGAAATAAAAGATTAATACTTGTCACATCTCCAAAATAATGCACATCCATCAACAATTCGGCGCTCTTTTTCTGACATTGTTGTTGATCGTGTTTTGGGATAAAAAGTACTGGCATAACCGTGTTTTTCAAAATACACTTTAAAAACAGTACAATATTGTTCATCTTGAAGTTCCTATAAAAGTACAATTTTTTAATAATACAATACAGTACCCAAAAAAATGGAGTCTAACTTGAAGTGCAAAAATATCTGGTGAATAATGATGTAATTCTTTAAAAACAAAACTTGAACGATATTTCCAATGTAATGCCCATGATGGACATTGGGCATGGGCTGCTTGAGTTGCATAATTATCTGCCAAGATATTGTAGCATAAAAGAGAAAATGTTGCTAAAATTGTTCCTTCTTTCATTAATTTTTACATTTTAAATATTTTTAAACTTACGAAGGCTATGTTTTGTTGCATTTGATGGAACTTCAATCCATTGACGATCTCTAAGCATTGCTTTATCTACGGCTGCATTTACAAGATATGATAAAATTGCATCTTTTCCCTCTTCACCTCCTTCACCATATACTTTTGCCAATTCAGCTTTCAAAGGATTTCCAGTTAAATCTTAAAGGTATCAAAAATATACTACACAGTTTACAGTACATCGAATTAATCATACCAAAGACTTCAATATTATACATTCGTCCAAATTCAAGCGGAAGATCTTCAAGTTCATTATTTTCTGCATATAATCTTTTTAATTTTGGAAGTTCCCAAATTGTTGACGGCAAAGTCTTAAGTTTGTTATTTGCAAGATCAAGAATTTCCAAATTTACAAGCTTTTTAATATCTGTTGATAAAGTTGTAAGTTTACTATTTGAAATATAAAGATTAACAAGATGCTTCATTTCAAAAATATTTGGAGAAAAATTGCAAAACCCTGTAACTTATTTTTTTTGGAATTATTTAAATGCAATATTGATAATAATAATAACCTTCGAGAAGCAAAGAATTTGGCGTATTTTGAGAATTCTTTTTAATTTCTTCTTTGCTTAATAAACAATGAAAAATTTTACGACCATTTCGTTCAACACAGCCTTCGGTTGGACCCTTTTTATCACCAAGTGGGGCATCTCTTTTTGCAGTTTCAGCATAATCATAATCGCAAAGATGTTCTAAAAAAATTAAATCTTATTATCAATTTTTAAATTAAATTTGTTCAAAGTTAATTTGTATGTATTACGGTAGCTTTGTTTCTGGCTTACCCTTTTGTCGATAAATTTTTTCTGCTTCAGTTTCAACAGATAACACTTGATAATTTGAATTTATTTCTGCAACTTCTGATACCCTTTCTTTATCACTTTTATCTTCAAAGACAAAATTATCAGGGCGTGCAGTATCATCAGAATTTTCAGTATTCCTTGATGCTTCATCTTCAGCAATTTTGTTTCTAGAATACATTGAATTATTGCCAAGCATATTAGGAGAAAATCCAAGATAATCATTTTTTGGATTTAATATATCACTTGGTAAACAATCATTCATTTGCCAAGGACTATGAACATGCTGATTCATAAATGATGGGGAAGGTGATGGCATAGTTCCACCACCGTGAAATGACCGGGAAATGTTATTAATATGACCATGGGCAAATAATGATGCAGATGAAGGTTTATAAGAATATGATGAAGGATTAGATACATTTTGATGGTAATTCAAAGGATTTGAATAGGGACTTGATGTAAATCCATATAAGCTTGAACGATTAGACGATGAAGTTGAATTACTTGGATGATTTTGTAAAGGAGTTGGAATTGGACTAGATGTCATAAATGAATTTCCATAACTATGGATATATGAATTTGGTGGTGGTGGATACGGGACATTATTATATAACATTGGACTATTAGATCCTTGTCTACCCATCAATAACATTGGATTATAATCTGTTGTTGATGATGGATATCCATGCTGTTCTGGAAGCGTAGATGGATAAAAAAACTCTGGTGAATAATTATTTGATGGATTCATAATTATGTATAATAATTAACCCATATATCTTCTAGAAAAAAAAAGTTTTAATCTTTGAAAAAAATTTGTAATTAAAGCTTATAAAATTACAAAATTCTTTGATGCAAAACAGCAGATTATTTTCAGATAACTTGAAGACAATTATCACAGTTTTAAATTTAACAACTATTTTTAAAAAACGAATAAAAAAGATTAGTCAGAAAAAAGGTTTCGGATAAGCATATCAAAAAATCATTTTAAGTAAATATTGTTGACCTCAAAAAATTTTTACTAAGATTTATATAAAAAAAAGAAAGCTAAACATCCCCTGCTAGTAAGAAAATGCACAAAGACATATTAAGATGTAGTCACATTTAGCCAAAAAATAGCTCTAATAAAACCCAATATCTCTCTTCTCTTTTTTTCTACTTCTCTGAAAACAAAAGCATACCTGAAAGCAATGATTGAAGCAAATAGTAGCAGTGCTTTTTATCGGCTTACTTGCTGACCACTTGTTATTAGCAACACTTGACGCGCTTTTCAGGCAAAAAATAAGAAACAAAAAACTTTTCATGCGCAAAACCTCATTCAACTAGTTACTTTTCAAAAGGAAACATGCTTAACTTTTCATGAAACAAAAAATCGTAAAAAGAGTGAATACAAACTTCGAAAGATTTTCCCTATTGTTAGAAGATTTGTAAAGTAATCCAATACTTTAAGGCTATTACTAAAACACAAACCAACAAACCTAACAAACCAAGTTCGTGGTTTGTTAGCTGGTTTGTGATGGGATCAACAAACCAAAAAAAGCTTCAACAAACCAACAAATATAGTTTCTCTTTTTGTTAGATAATCAAAAATTGAGAATCTTAATTTTGAGAATGTCAGTAATAAGTAAATTTCAATGACATTTTGTTGGCAACGTATGCCTTGTTGGTTTGTGTTTTAGTAATAGCCATACTCTAACCATTTTTCAATGAATACATAAATGAACAAAAATAAATATTATAGCAAAGATCTTGGCATTTGGTTGTTGCGCGAATGCCTTCCTGGTTATGAATTTGTTGCTTCTGCTCGCCGCTGTAAGACAACCCGTTCAATTCGTCGCCAACAACAACTTTGTGATGGACCAAACTCTACAAACTATCAATTCTGCCCTACTGAAAAAGATCTTGAGGTTTGCAAAATATTCCTTATAAAAGCTTTTCTATTGCAATAATATCAATTTATAGTTTACCATCCAAGAACTCCGTCAAGCTCCACGTCAATGCACTTGCCCTAATGGCGAAAATAATTGTGTGTGCCCAACTCCTGAAATTCTTGAACCTGTTACAATTTCTCGCAATAGTAAACTTGTCCGACGCTCACCCCAAATGCAATCCCAACAAAATATTCCCCAATGCCCATGCCCCGGTCAACAAACAAATTGTGTTTGCTTGAATGTGAGCATTGACTTCAATGGGGTGCGTAGCAACGCTTTGGATGAATTCTGCTTTTATTGCTTCAAAATTCTATTAAAATCCAACCAAATTTCCTTTTTCCTATTTTTTGTTTCAATTTTTTGTTATTTTATTTTATCTTTTTTGCTTCAGTTCAAAATTTACAATTTTACCCATTTTTCTCCAAACTTCCCCGACATATATGCTCCGCACCCCTTTTACTGTCACATTCCTTTCAGAATGAACATTCTTATTTTAATATTTATTTAGGCCCAAACTTCTACTCCTACAGTATACCGCGATTCATGCTGTCAACAACAACAACAGCCACCATGCCAATGCAACGATCAACAAAGCCAACAATTTTATAATCCACCAAATGTAAGTTTATTCACTAACACATAAAAATTTAACATTTATACTAAAATTGCACATTTAATTTTCTTTTTAAAAACACGCACAAACACACTCACTTTTTACTAATAATTCATAGCAACCACAATCACCTTCTGTTCAGCAACAACCACAACAAATGCCCTCTTCACAACAACAATACCCTGGTCAATTACCTTCACCCCAACCCCAACAACCTCAACAACAACCACAACAACAATCACCCATTCAGTCATCTGCCTGTGTCTGCCCTCCTGGACAACAGCCAATGCCACAAACAATGCAAAATCCACAATGCGTTTGCAATAATCAACAACCACAACAAATGCCACCACAAGCTCCTCAACAACAACAACCCCAGCAACAACCGGTACATTTAAGTTCTGCAAATGCAGCAATACCCTTTTATCACAGATAATTATTTTATGTTTCGCACTTTAACACATTGTTTTTTTATACATTTAAAAACGCTTTTTTCTTTAGAACTGCCAAACCACAACTACTCAACAACAATACTGCCCACAACAACAACCCCAACAACCTGTAGTTCAACCACAAGCTTGCCCCCTTGTCCAAGGTGGTACACAAAATGCACGTTACCAAGGAATTTGCTCATGGATGGTTGATCCACTTGCCACTGATCCTGAATCAAAAACTCATTTCCTTCAATGCCAACCTGCTCCAAATAATCTTTTCTGTGGACGTTGGCAACGTATGCCTTGTGCACCTGCAACAGTATTTGATGCAAATGCTCAAGTCTGTGTTTGGGATTCATGTAAGTTTACCAAAAAATATAATGTCATCTTACAAATTTTTTTTATAAAATTACAGCAAATAATGCTCAACCAGGAAATTTACCTACCCCTGCTCCATATGTTTCTACTCAACCACAACGTGACAGCCAATGTTCATGTACTGGTGGAGTTCAAATTGGTTCATGTAATGCAAATTATCAATGCCCCGGTCAATCAGTCTGTCAAGTAGGACAACAACCACAACAAAATGGACAAAACCGAGTAAGAATTTCAACATAAATAAATTTTCCACAAAGGTTTAATGAATTATTTTTTAGCCATGTATGGTCTGCTGTTATTATCATAAGAAAAAGATGATCTAAGTTAAAATATATGCCAATTTTGCGAAGACGGCGTAACTTACTTTGAGTATTGGTAGCATGACTTCTTCGCACATCTCAGTACTCCGGTTCTCTTTTTTTTCCATTAATCGCAAATATTTTCGGTTTAACCTTTTTTTGTTTTATTTTTTGAAGTTGTTATGGTTCAACTTTTCCAGTGTTCTGCAAAATGCAAAATGCTTTTTTTTACTTGTATGTACATTGTGAAGAAAAATGTCGCTTTTAGTTTAATTTTTTTTGGTTTTTTTTCTATATAATTATTATTTACTCATCAATAAAAAAATTAGTTCAAAAAATATTTGGCATTATTTGGCACATAAACCCCATGAAAAAGAAATACAATGCAATGAAAGAGTTAAATGCAAAATTTAAAAAAAATATAATTAAGCACCAGCAGCAGCAGGGCATCCAGCACTTCCGGCTTTGCATTTGCAATCGATATCCTTCATATAACGTTGTGTAATTTCACGGCCATTAACATCTTTTCCAGTAACACAAAGGCAACCCTTTGGACGTGGATAACAACCTTCACGAAGACCCTTGAATTTTTCATTTAATTCATTTACAACTGCAGCATAATTTGCTTGAGCTTTTTCACGAATTGGATCACGAACATTTTGACTTGGACGATCATTACTCATTCCTTGTCCTCTTTTGACACGGGTAACAGGGCCGTTACAATGATGTGTATTGTTATAGGTTTTAACAACTTCATTTCCTTGATCATCTTTTTCGTTGCATCGGCAGCCACCATTTGGTCGAGGGAAGCATTCTTCACGCAATTTTCCAAATTTACCAACAAATTCTTCATTAAGTTTTTCTTTGTTTTCCATTGTTTGTACTAAAAAATGAAACAAAATATGTTATTGATTTCTTTTTTAAATTTTTAAAAAATGTTGACCTTCAATTGGCTTTTTACATTCAACATCGGTATTAAAGGTATGAGTTGCTTCAGAGCCATCTAAATTTTTTGCAGTGCATGTACATCCATTTGAAGAGCCTCGGGGGAAACATCCATCTTTAAAATCACCAAATTTTTCCTTGATTAAAGCAGATGTATCGCGCTTTTGAATAACCTGAAATTGCGCAATTAAAAATAAACCAAATCCATCAAATGAAAAGTAATGACATAATAAAAAAAACTTACAAGGGAATATGCGCTTAAAGCGAAGGCCAAAAATACAAGAGTTGATTTAAACATTACTAAAAATTATGAAAATTTATTTCAAAAAACAAGAACAAGAAACAAAAATTAAAAAACTGCTTTAAGCGTTAAAATATAATATTTTTTGTATTCGTTAATTGAGCTCTCTTTTTTTCTCACAGTTGTCTTTTATAAATAAATATGTTTGTTTAAAGTCGGGACAAAAAGTTTATACGTGCATCACGTCTCAAGTTTTTTATTCGGGTGTTCCGCCTTTTGAAAATGAAAAAAACTCGCGTCACCTGCTGTTGTCGGTCTTTTTTCTTTCAATCGCACCCAGCTCTTTTTACTTTTTTGTTTATGTTTCTTTGCTTTTTTTTGTTTTTAACAATTGCCACCAAATGCCATGCTTCTGTTTTTTTTTTCGAAAAAACCGATTTCTAACCTCACAGGATATGATTCATCATGATTTCATTTTTTTTTCAAGTGTTAAAGATTGAAATTATTCATAATGATTCAACAATATTTTATCACAGTGTTTTTTTTGGTAATGGTGGTATCGCTACTGATTTCACAATGTTTAAATAGTAGTATTTATGAAAGAAACATTTGTAACAATGCAAATTTGCTTTCCAAGATATGTACAAACAACAAATTTCAAATGAAAAGGAAAACAAAATTCCATCACTTTTTGCGACGTTTAATACCCAGGAGCAGTACGAGGGGGAGGACAATGTGTGCAAGAGCCTTAAAATTGTTATTTTGATGTTTGCAAAAAAGATTATACAAAATTTACCTCCATCTCCTTGAGCGCCGAGTTCTCCATTAGAACCAGGTTGTCCATCGCTTCCTTTAGCACCAGGAGCGCCAGCGTCACCAGCAGGGCCAGCGGGGCCAACTTGTCCTGGGTTTCCATCAGGACCTGGATTTCCATTAGGTCCTGGTTGACCGGCTGGTCCGGGTGGACCAGCTGGGCCAGGAGTACCGGGAACATCATTAAGGGTGCCAGGTTGTCCAGCAGCACCTGGAGCTCCAGCTTGTCCATTTTCTCCAGCAGGGCCAGCAGGTCCTGGGGCACCGGCAGCTCCGGGATTACCGGCAGCTCCAGCTTGACCAGGAGCACCTGCATTTCCAGGAGCACCTTTTGGACCGGCATTACCAGCGGGGCCTAAAGATTAAACAAAATATTTTTAGCAAAATACAAGGTTTAAATTTTACCAGCAGGGGAAGGTTCACATTCGAAGCAGAAGGAATCTTCTGGAGATGCAGAACTTGCAGGAGCTGCTGCACCAGGAGCCCCATCTTCACCAGCGTTTCCGTCTTTACCATCACTTCCATCAGAGCCAGGAGGACCTGCTGGGCCAGGTTCACCACGTCCACAACTGCAACAGCTACCTTGTGCAGCGGCGGCAGGCTCAACAGCGGCAGCGACTTCAGTTTGAGAATGAGCAAATGAATCTTTTGGTGCATATCCAGGTTGTTTGTAGTCGTCAGCTGGTGGGGCACTACCATAAGCTTGACGAGCTTGACGAGAACTTGTATGTTGACCTACGTAAATTGCTTGTTTTAAAGGATGTGGTTGGGCAGCAACAGTGTCGCGGCGATACTTACGGAGAACAGGGTTTTTATTCAAAGTTTGTTGGAGTTGATCACCCAAAAGACGAGATTGAACACGACAATAATTAACTTCATCTTCTAGTTGCATTTGAACATATTGCATGTATGAATACATACCAGGTATAGCAACAATACCAATAATTGTTAAAATGGTACTAAGAGAAATGCCAATGAAAGCATATCTTTTAAGATTGTCAGCTTCTCTTGTGCGTTCTTCAATGAGCCCCATTTTATCAGTAGTTTTAGAGAACTCCATGTCCTAAAAAGAAAACAAAAATTGTTTTTTTTATCTCTTTATAAAATCACTGCGCAACGAAAGAAAAAAAAACATAAAAACTGCATGTTTTCAGACATTCTAAACGGCAATATATATTACTCCATCAAAGGGATTCTCTTTCTCTTTTCAGTACTTTTATGATATATGTAACTTGTTGTTCAAAGACCTGTTTATCAAGACAACGATTCTTTTTATTGATAACTATATCCGTTGTTTTCCTTTCATTTTATCGCGCATGGCTTGACGTATGATCTGGCTTTTCTATAGGTTTTATGAGGAATCGAGAAGATGATACGACAATTAAACCGGAAATTTACTATGCTTATCAATGGTTAACTATATCAGATTAAACAAGTTTTTTTATATTGCAAAATGATTTTGTAAAAGATTGGCCATATCTTTGAACGGGTTAAATTTTATTTTCAAAAACAAAAAAATCAGATAGTGCAAAATTTTAAAATTTTTATGACAGGTTTAATAATGAATC
>CABFKQ010023266.1:0-10037 GCA_901779485.1 Panagrolaimus sp. PS1579
AAATATGTTTTTTTTTTAAATTTTAGGCAAAAAGTGCCACATTTGCAAGAAAAAATGCACCGGTGAAATTTTTAAAATTGATGATAATTTAATTCACTTGGATTGTTATAGATGTAAAGGTAAGCAAAAAAAAAAGTTTTAATACATATTTGGAATTTTTTCCAAAAAAGATTTTAAAATTTATTAGCGACAAAAACAAGTGTTTCCGATAAATGCAAACAATGATTTTACACGTTAATTCCTTTTACTTTTTTTTTAGTTTGTGAAAGATCATTAAAAGATACGGGACATTATAACAGTCCAGATGGATATTATTTATGTGCAAATGATTATAAACGTGCATCACAATCTCAAGCACAAATTCCACAAACTCAAACCCATACTTCACAATCCCGTACACAATCTCGTACACAGTCATCTCATACAACTCCATTAGCAATTAAAACTGAACAACCCCATGTTAAAAAGCAATCTGAATTACCATCTCCACCACTTGGATCTCCAACGGCATGTGCAGCCTGTGGTGATCAACTTCATAGTGGACAAGTTTTATTAGCATTAGGTCGATCATGGCATGTATGGTGTTTTAAATGCTCTGAATGTAATGCAGTTTTACAAGGTGAATATATGGCAAAAGAAGATAAACCATATTGCCTTCGAGATTATAATATTAAATATGGTGTAAAATGTTATGAATGTGGAAAATTCATTGGAGGAAAGGTATTACAAGCTGGTAAATATAATTTCCATCCAACCTGTGCCCGATGTAGTCGATGTGGTAATCATTTTGGAAATGGTGAAGATATGTTAATGCAAGGAAATGAAATTTGGCATCCACATTGTGAATATCCACGTACAACCGAAAATTTGGTAATACATTTTTGAAGTTTGATAGTTTTATGCTAATTTTCGTTTAATTATTATAGGCAACAAAAACAAAAAGTTTGAGTTTAAAAGAACAAAAATATCCAAGAGAATTGGCACAAATTCAAACATATATGTATTCATCACCTGCAACAGAACAAACTTATCTCAAACATCCAACATCTCCACATCAACCAACAATTCATCATTTTCACACACCTCAAGCTCCAATTAAAATTCGTAAATCTCGTTTAGCAATGTGTAAAACTGGAATGCAAAGGCTTAGTAAGATTTTATTAAATGAAAAACAATTAGTTAAGAGTTTTTAAATTTTAGCCGAAGATTTGGATAAAAATGAACCACGTCCAAAATCTCCACATATGGATAATGAAGAACCAATTGAGCTTGCACATTATCCGGCAGCACATGTTCCAGATCCAGGTGAAGTACCTGCAATTGAAAGAGAAGATTTTCCAGCTCCACCATATCCATATGCCGTTGAAGAATTAAAGAGACGCCTTTCAACTTCATCCATTGAAAATGATGATGATGATGACGATGATTATCCAGAAATAAATAAATATGATGAAGAAAAAATTAAAAAGAATGTTGAACATCTTCAAAAATATGACAAAGATAGCAGTATTGCGCATGTCATTAAACAAAATATTGAAGAAAGTCATAAAAAGCAACGACTTCCACTTCATTGGGATCCACGAAATGCAAGTCGAACACCATCAGCAAAAAAGATGCCACATCTTAAATTTCGTTATGATACTCCTATTAATGCATGTACGATTTTGTTCTAAAAAATTTAAAACTGTACATACTTTATAAGGATTTATAATTTTAGCACCATCAAGACATTTAAATAGACCAAAACCATGGGTATATTGGCAAGATCAACAAACAATTGATCGAGCAGCAACAACAACAATTCCAATGTTTCATTTACCACCTAGCCGAACTGGAACTGCTAAAGCTAATACTTTACCAGATGGATATTATTATGGTCATTCAATTGATAATTTGGATACAACAATTAGTTCCCACTTTTCTGAAAGTAAGTTTTTAAGAATTCTTGTTTTACTATTGTATAAAAAGACCTTATCAAAAAATATATTAGGATAAAATTATGCAAATTTTTTGTCTGTTTTTAAATGAGCACTCTTTAAACACCTTTTATCAAGTTTTGAAGAAAAATAATAATCCCTTTGTTAATTTTTAGATTCTCTTAATACTTTTCCAAATCAAGATAAAGATGGAAGAATTGGTGGTGATATGAGAACAAATTTGCGTACATCATTACCAGATATGTCAAAGCCAGCAAAAATTTATTCATTAGATATTTTACAAACAACAAATTCAAATTTGCCTGATGATGCGGATCGTCAACATTTAGAGCGGCATTTAGCTCGAGAAGAATTTGAAGAATTATTTGGTATGACTCCAATTGAATTTTATAAACAACCAGAATGGAAACGAATTAATATGAAGCGAAAGGTCAAATTATTTTAAAAAAATTATGTTTTTCTTTTTATAATACCATTTTTTTATTTTTCTATATTATTTCTCTCGGTGCCCATGTGCCCCTTTTTTATATTACTTCCGTCCTTCTTTTAGCATTGTTTGTTTTTTTTTATAATTATAGCTAGTCAGCTCTTGGCTTCTTTTTTTTGTTACATTTTTTTAAATAGACCTTATCCTTTCATGTCCAAAGCTTATGGTTCTAAAAAAACACATACACACAAATACATACATTTTTATTCGTTCTTCATTACCTTCTTATTCTTTTGGTAATAATTCAAAGACTGCTTTTTGGAAGTATAAAGTTGTTTCCTCTTTTTATGCTTTTTTACTTACAAATTTTTACCATTCCTTTTGAAAAAATTTACCCAAAAATAGATCAACCAAAAGTCAGTCAGTTATTTACATATATATGACTTCATTCCATTCCATCCATTCAAAATGTAGATACTCCCTCAAATGACTTTATAAATATAATTTTTGAGAGAGTTCTCTCAAACAGAAATATATCCCTTTTTTGTGCCAAATATTCCTAATTTTTGCCTTTAGGCATAAAAATGCAACGTTCTTTGATTTGATTGATTTAATTCAGTTTTTTTTTCCATGTTGCATTTTTGTTTCAAAAAAATAAACTAAAAAAGGAGTCACAGAAAAAACAGAGTCATTTTCATGGATTGAAAAAAGATATAATGGAAACGAAAAACCGTTGACGTTTTTTTGTCTTTAAAAAAAGAGGAAGCTTACTGGCAAAATGCGCTGTCTGCAAATGCTTAAAAGCTAAAGATTAAAGCTTTCTTCGAATTTTTTTAGCTTCTTCGTTTTGAGTTATTCAAATAAATTTTTTTCTCTTTTAATTAATTATATCTTTTATCGTCCACTTTAAAATACAACAAAAAACATTTTTTTAGGCAATTATGCTGCCTTTACAAGAAATGGACAGCTCCCCTGGTCCAGGGATTACCACCATTGATGATACAGTTTCACCGCAGTTAACAGAATTTTTTTCAATGGTTGAAGGTGGAAAAATGCCATTTTTTGGACCATATACCACACAGAAAATTGCCCAACAAAGGAATACAAATGGTGAAACATTCTTGATAACAGCATCAAGATGTGGGCATATTGATCTTGCTACAGAATTTCTTAAAGATGGAGATATTGATGAAACAGATAATGATGGATGGAGTGCATTGTTAAACGCCTGCCATAATGGGCATACAGAAATTGTTAAACTTCTTATTGAAGCTGGTGCATCTATTGAACAGCCAGATCTTATGGGTTGGACTCCACTGTTATGGGCAACATATAAAAATTGTTTTGCAATTGTTGAATTATTATTAGATAATAAAGCTCATGCAAATATTGTTGGAGAAGAAGATGGCTTAACACCGCTAATTGTTGCATCTGGTAGAGGATATGGTGATATTGTTCGAAAATTACTTGAAAAAGATGTACATGTAAATGCATGTGATAAATTTGGTAGTACAGCATTAATATGGGCAGCAAGAAAAGGATTTTTGCATATTGTTGAAGATTTACTTAATGCTGGAGTTGAACTTGATGCCGTTGGAATGTATTCTTCAACAGCATTAATGTTAGCAACAAAAGGAAATTATTTAAAAGTTGTTGAAGCAATACTTTCCCGTGAACCAAATGTGAATGTTGTGGATTATAATGGACTTTCAGCACTTGGAATTGCAGCCCGTGAAGGATATGTTGAAATTGCACAAGCATTAATACATTCGGGTGCATTTGTAAATTTGGTTGATCGATTTGGTAATTCTATTCTTGCAAGTGCTGTACGAAGTGGAAATATAAATATTGTTCGAATGTTATTGGATAAATATGCTGATGTAAATGCAAGAGATTCTGAAAATCGTACACCACTTCATTTAGCAATTGATAAATCATATATGGATATTGTGTTGGCATTACTTGAAAAGAAACCGAACCTTGAGCTAAAAAATAAAGAAGGTGAAACAGCATTATTAAGAGCAGTAAAAAATCGAGATGTTGCACTTTGTCAACTTTTGGTAAATAGTGGTGCAAAAATTAGTGCTACCGATAATGCAGGTGATAATCCGTTACATTTGGCATTACGGGCAAGATCTCCACGTTTAACACAAGTTTTACTTGTAAATCCAAGTGATTCAAAATTACTTTATCGTCCAAATAAAACTGGTGAAACTCCATATTCAATTGATCAAGAATCTCCACATCCAATTCTTCCAACAATTTTTGGACCAATTGGTTCAGATGTTGATATTAAAAATTTATTGGGTTATGATGCATATAGTGATGTATTGGCCGATATTGTATGTGAACCAAATTTAACCCTTCCATTGATGATTGGACTTTTTGCAAAATGGGGTTCAGGAAAATCATTTTTACTACCAAAAATTCGTGAATCAATGAAAAGTTTTTCTCGAAGTTGGTTGGATGGTGTTGAGCTATATTGGTCATGGACGCTTATTTCAAGTATTTTTATTCTTTGTACTTTATGTACGCTATTTTGTGCTGCAATTGTTGCCGTTGCTGCTGAAGGTGCAAGTGTAATATATCCATTGGGAGCTGGTGGACTAGTTTTTATTGCAATTATTTCATTTTATATTTTTATTTATTACGGTAGTGAAATAAAATTATGGAATGGCTCAATTACAACTGCAAGATTTCTTGCTCGAAATATTGCTCGTCTTAAACTTGTTTTTTCTGTTCTAACTTTAAATGCTCCTATTCGGACAGATAAAGATTTAATTGTATCACCTGTAAGCTTTTTATTTGCTGATGATCATCGCCTATCATTTATTGGTGGAGAACATACACTTACAAATATTATTCAAAGTTTATATGAAGCTGCTGAAATGCATTATGGGGCATTAGCCGTTCGATTATTTTCTGCATTTAAAATGTCAACTTCAACATACCGTAATTCAAGACTTCGAACACTTTATGGCATTCCTGTAATTGCATATGCAATTGTTATAACTTTATCATTTTGTGCAAGTTTAATTTTAATTATCTCATATTTTAAAACTCGAGATGATTTAAATCCATCTCATACATATTTATATTTTTCAATTGGATGCTTTTCAATCTTTCTTGCTTCTGCTGCATTTCCAGTTTATGTTATATTTGTTCGAATATTTATTGATGCACCTGTTCGTCGTGTAAAACGTATTGCTCGACAAGTTCATACAATACCATTTGAAAGAATGATTCAAAAATTACAAAAACAAGTTGATCTTCTTGTATCACTTGTTAATTGCTTGGATGCATTTACAAATAGTCAAACTCGTCTAGTCATTATGGTTGATGGACTTGATTCATGTGAACAAAATAAAATGGTACAAATTTTTGATTCATTAATTTTATTTTTTGCTTCACGGGAACATTTACCATTTATTGTTATATTAGCTGTTGATCCACATATTATTATAAGTGCAATAAATCATAATGTTCGAGGGGCTGTTGCTTCAACTGAAATTACTGGACATGAATACATGAAAAATAATATTAATATGCCATTCTTTTTACATCATGCTGCCCTTAAACAACTACAAAGAAATTTAAAGCAACGTTGTGAAAGTTTATCAGATTGGAAAGAACGAAATCTTGGACGTTCAGAAACATTTAGGGAATCTCGAATTTCTTTACGTGAATATTCAAATGCTGCAGTAAATTCACATCGAGAAAGTAGTTTAATTGCAAACTTTACTCCAACAGAAGGTGATTTTTCAAATATTAATCCACGAACTGCTCGTCGAATTGTAAATTCTATGGCCCTTACAGGTCGTTTACTTCGAACATTTGAAATTGATTTTGCTTGGAGTGTTTTATATTATTGGATTGCATTAATCGAACAATGGCCATATCGAATGTGTTGGCTATTAGAAAAATCTCAAGATGTTAGTGATGATCAAATGACATTAAATGAATTGTATCATCTTGTAAAAGTTCAACTTCCAACAAAAAATGTTTTAATTGGACTTGATCGAAGTCATCGAGAATTTGAAAATTTTCTTCGTCGTATGACTTCTGGAAAAGCTGATAATCTTACAGTTCGACAAATGCGAAATCTTGTAACATGTACATCAAATTTGGATCCATATTTAAGAAAATTAATAAAAGATCAAAGACGTGAAAATGATAAACTTCTTGGTGAAACAAATCATTTAGATTTGTCTTCTATTGGTGCAGCAGAATTCTTATTTGAAGATTCAACAATTTGGAATTCAATTACAAAATTACTTGTTAAAATGCAAATTGATGATATTATTAATCTCGTTAGTAAATTAAACATTCCAATTGAAAGACAAAATGATATTTTACCAACGTTTTATTTATATAATCTTAATGGCCTAGTATTACAATCTTGTGATCTCGATGAACTTCAACGAACTCTTAAACTTTCACTTGGAGATTGGACTTTAATTCGATTACTCATTGAAACGCTAAGAAAATGGAAGCCATCATTAACCCTTCAACGTTCAGTACCTCCTCGTGGACCACGTTCAAATTCAATAAGTCGTCAACAAATGCCATCAATAAATATTGAACCACCTTCACAAATTCCTGTATCTGCAGCAGATCAATCTCGTCGAATGAATAGCATCGTCGAAGAAGTAAATTTAATTCCAAATTTGAATGATGTCATTATCAATGAAGATCATTCGGATATTGAAGATGAAGAAATTCATCATGATGATGTTGATATTGATTTACTTGATAGTGATATTGAAACTGAAGATACTGATAGCGCAAAATCTGTTGCTGGTTCACGTGAAAGTTTATTACATTCTGAATAAATTTATATTTTCTTTTGTTTTTGTTGTTTTAATAATTGTATTTATAATTCCCGGCGAACGATTTTCTGGTCTTTCTCATATTTTTTTTATTGTTAATCATTCCGTTGTATTTTTTCTTTTGCCTTATGTTTGTATCATTTATATTTTTGTTTTACAACAGTTGCCTTAATACGAGCTTATTACCTTTGTGAAATCACTTTATCCCTTTTTTCTCTTTTTTTTTTTGTTTCAATATTTATCGTTGCAATATATTATTTTTAAAGATTAAAACAAACTTCTAAGAATGCAAATAATTTCATTGGATTTAAAATTTCCATTAATGTATCATCCAATAAAATGCTGATGCAATGAATCTTTTGTGGTTTATCCCAATTAAAAAGCATTGTGTAAGTTTCATCGTTTGTACGAGTTTTGATTGGTGCACTAAAAATGAGAAACAAAAGTTTAGAAATCAATAATTACAGTAAACAAGGATCCGTTCGTGCCCAGGCTTGATCATTTTACGAATCAGTTTAAAAGAAAAAAGGAATAAATGGTAGTTACAGTATAGAAACATCATTGGGTTACGGTAATTTAAAAAAGAAACAACTACAAATCAAACCTACTCAATATACAAAGCAAGTGGTAATTTATATAATAAATTCTGAAAAATAATTGGTTCACCAATTTCATCAATAATAGAAACATCTTGAAAAACAAGTCTCATAATTTTTCCACCAGAAGTCATAAAATCATATTCATTTACTGAAAACTTTTGAGAAACAATTCGAAGATATTTAAGAGAACAATTTTCAAGCTTTGGAAAAATTGAATGCAGTAAATTTGAATTTTCAGAAAAGTGAACAACCATTGTATTTTGAACAATTAATTTATCCATATCCAAGAATTCAGGCTCTTCACCATTTAATGACATTGAATTTCACCAATATTGTAACTTTAAATCTTTTCCGATGAAAAGTGAATGACAAAGAAGTTTTCGGTTAGCAAAATACAAAAGTTTGCAAGAAGAGTAAAATTTCTTCAAAACTTCTTGGGATGCATTTTTATAAATATAATAGATCAAAGAATTTCTAAATGGTAATACTTGTTTTGCAGCAGGACTACTGTAGATTGTCAAAGGTGCAGATGGAAGAACTTTAAAAACATATGGAGTACTATATTTCATTTCTTCCATTGCAGCTTTTGCTTTAGCAGAAAGTTTACCACGAAAATATGGAAAATTTGATGCCAAAGATCGATCATTAATGAATAAACGTCGAAATCGATAATATACTTCTTCAGCAAGCTAAAAAACATCATATAAAAATTTTGTTAACAGATATGGAAGTCCGATTTTCGACAATCTCAAAATGCATAAAAATAAAATATTCAAAGAAATGAAAAACATACGAGTTGATCATTGGTTAATAAATAATTGATATACATTTGCCATAATTTAGGATTTAATTCTTCTTTATCAATTTGTTCACCAATTTCACGAGCAATTCGAGCTTCAACATTTTGTACAATAAATCGTAAATCATTTGTTCGAATAATTGCTTTAAACCAGTCAGCAACTGTATTATTTTCTTCAAGTTCAAGGGTTTTAATTTGTTTATAAAGCTTTTTATTAAAAAGAAATTGTTGATGAAGTTGATGAGTCATTGGAGTTCCTGCAAAATGAAAAAACATGAATAAAAAAAGGGCATATTTAAACTCTGGACTAGGCTGCTAAACCCCAAAATAAAAAATTTTAATACTAAACCAAGGTTTAGGTTGGTAAAATTTTATAGATAAAAACAATACTGAACACCGATGTTCGGGATTGTATGCAAATATTAAGTTACATAAAAACAAGAGATATTTTGACATTAACCTGACAATTCTTCATAATACCAGTAAACAGATTGAAGATAAGAATGTGGAAAGCTTAAAGCTTCTTTTAACATTGGCTCCAAATCTTTCATTCCAGCTTGTTCAATTAAATGATCAGTCATTTCTTCCCAATATTGCCATTCCATAAGTCGATCAAATGGTTTATGCTAAAAATAATAATTAGAGTTTAAATTTTTATGAGTGACAGCCCTGAATCTGCAATCAAAAAACGGATATAAACAAACTTACTTGAGTTCGAAAAAGTTTATCATATTTAGGATATGAAGGATCATCATAGATAAATTCTTTTGAATAAAAATCTGATAAAGCTCGCTTTGTAAGCTCAACATATCTTTCATATGTCATATTTGGTTCACATCTAAAAAAGAATAACAGATTATTAAATTGGCACTATTTTATATAAATGACTTACCGAGTTCTTAAATCCCATAATGATGGAGTCATAAGGTACTTTTCAGAAAAGCCATCCATCTTTTTTCTCAAAGTTTCAAATGGTACATCATATTTAAGGTATCCGGATGCTAAACCACAATCTTTAAATTGTTCTAAATATGAATCTTGACGACGGCGAGAAGCAACATCATTGGTAGAGTTATCAGGGTGTTTACGCTTCATAATTACGAAGTTGGGTATATTACCTAAAAAAACTTTTCTGAAATTATAAAAATATATTTTTCGACAAAGAAAAAAAGCGCAAAACAAAATTAAATATAAACAAAGCGTTACAAACATTATTTCTAAAGCATGTGTAAATCCAACAAATCATAATCTGTTATCATTCGTTTTTACAAACGTTCTCGCACGGCATCGTAGTATTTTTAACCCTGATTAAAAAAAGATAAATTTGGTGCACTTTTACAAGTGCTCCAGATTTATTACAATTGTAAAAAACAAAATTTTTGGTTGCAAAATGATGAAAATATGTTTAAATTTTAACTTGTTTTGGCAATATGTGTATAAGGTGCT
>CABFKQ010023276.1:0-10032 GCA_901779485.1 Panagrolaimus sp. PS1579
AAAATAAAAAAAATTTTTATTAAATAAAGAATGTTTATATAATTTTTGTAGTTTGCTTTAATCAATTATGGGTTTATGAACCTTTAAATATTTTAAATTTATTGTTCATTGCATTAAAATTACCGTATTCCTTTTTTCGATCTCTTTAATCTTTGCATGGCAGCTTCAAATTTATGTCCAGTTTTGCTTTCAAATGACGATGGCCCTTTGACCCCTGAATCCCTTATAAATTTATCACAATCTCATTCATCATTTTCTATTAAAATTAGTGATCCATCAAATTCTGAAGCATATCGGCTGCTTGTCTTTCGTCCAAATGAGTAAAAATTTTTATTTGTTGACTTTTATTCAAAAGAATATTTTAGTGAATTATTTGGCGCAAATTTGTTAACAAATCTTTCATCCAGTAATAATTCACTTTGTCATTACATTTCAAATTTTGATAATGGTGAAAGTAATGCATTATCAGCATGTTCAACAGATTCAATTACGGGAATGTTTCAATTTGGTAATTATCATTATGCTTTATCAACAAATCAAAATAAATTTGTTTTAATTCCACAAAATGGCCAAGGATGCAGTTAGTTTTCCCCCGTTTTTTGGCTTACTGTAATCCGTTTTTATCGTTAAAGGTTTACCACAAGCAAGACACAAAAGATCAATTATAACACCTCCAGAATATTATGCAGATTATTTGGATGGAAAAATGCGATATGTTGAATTGGCATTTATTGCAGATAATTCTGTTTATAAAAAATATGATAGCAATGAAGAAAAAGTTCATGATCGATTGCATGCCATTGCGAATATGGTTAATTCAGTACGAATTTTAAAAATTTTTTATTTCCCTAGTGTTATTTTCTTTCAGCTTTATGTTCCACTAAATATTCGTGTCACACTTGTTTGGGCTGAAATCTGGACAGATGGAAATAAAGTTGAAGTTACAGAAGATTCAGATAAAACTTTGTTAAATTTTTTGTTTTATCGTCGAAGTGTTATGAAAGATCCAAAAACACATCATGACAATGCCCAACTTGTTACGTAAGAATATAAGCACACAGTATATTTTGGTAATAGTGCTAAAATTTTTAGTGATGTTACATTTTTGAATAATGTTATTGGTAAAGCTTATAAAGGTACAATGTGCTCATATGATTATTCTGGTGGAGTAATTATGGATCATCATTCGAATGCTGCATCAGTTGCTGCAACATCTGCACATGAAATGGGCCATAGTTTTGGAATGGAACATGATCCAAAAGGTTGTAAATGTCCATCAGATATTTGTATTATGAATGCTTCAAATGGTGGATATGCAAGTTTAAGTCATTGGTCAAGTTGTAGCTTAGAATATTTGGAAAAAAGTCTTAAAAGAAAAATGGATTATTGTCTTCATAATGTTCCAAAGACTGCATTTGGTGGTGCAAAATGTGGAAATGGAATTGTTGAAGAAGGTGAAGATTGTGATTGTGGAAATACTACAGTATGCCCAAATAAATGTTGTGTTGCAAGCACTTGTAAACTTGCAAAAGAAGCTATTTGTGCATCTGGAGATTGTTGTGATATTTCAACTTGTCAGCCAAAGAAAAAGGCTTCAGTCTGCCGTCCAGAAATAAGCAGTTGTGATTTACCTGAATTTTGTGATGGTATTACTGGTGATTGTCCAGCAGATTTCTTTGTTCAAAATGGCTTAAAATGTCCTGATGCTCCTGAAGATTTTTGTTATGAAGGCGAATGTGGAAGCCGAACAGCACAATGTCAAATGATTTGGGGACCTACCGGTGCTGATTCCATTAAAGCTTGCTACAATTATAACTTACAAAAAAATATTTATGGAAATTGTGGATATGATCCTGGAACAACAATTTATACTCCATGCACCAAAGAGTACGCTATTTTGTTTTTTGAATTCAAAATAGATATAGTCGTTAATCCTTTTAGAAATTTATTATGTGGAAGATTACATTGTCAATCAAATAATGATAAACCAATATTCGGCGATGCTTCAACCGTTACAGCTGCATACAATCATTTTCGTTTAAGTGATGGAAAAGATGTTGCATGTAGAGTAATTCAAACAACTTATACTGGTGGCCGTAAAAAGCATGATCCTGGAATGGTACAAGATGGAGCAGCTTGTGGAAAGGATAAACTTTGTATTGATTCAAAGTGTACAAATAAAACTGGTGTAAGAGATTTTGCTCCAAAATGTGATCCACAAAATTGTAATACAAAAGGAATTTGTAATAGTGCTGGAAATTGTCATTGTGTTTATGGATATGGTGGAACTTCTTGTGATCTTCCTGGTTATGGTGGTAGTGTTAATAGTGGTCCTTCCACCGATCAAGCATTTAATGCTTTACTTTGGACAGGCGTTGTACTTGCATTTATTTGTATCTTATTTTGTGGTGCAACATGGTATTGCAAAAAAAGAAAAAATAAATGGCTACCAAAAGAGTGAGATTTTGCTTTTTTAAAAAGGCTGATGAAAATTTTTTAGAATGTGGCATTATACAAAAGAAGCTCTTGATATTCGAGCAATGTTAGTTCCTGTCCGAAAAGCTCCACCACCTCCAGGGGGTCGACATGCTGCAACTCGACATGATCCAAATTCTGTTTGGGGTGATAATCCTAATCAACTTCGAGTTGGTGCAGGTCGTCCTGTTGTTCCTCCACCCCTCGTCACAATCCCCAATTTTAATCAACCCAGTTTAACAAATTATAATGATTCTGATGTCGCTTTTTTCTCTCAACCCCCTCCAATAACTTCTGTAACTTCAAGTCCTTCGGTGAATCCTGTAAAACATAATCGATCTGGTCGTCGAGCTCAAGCTCCCGGTTTTCCTGCTCCAAAACCCCCTGAAACAAAAGCATTAAATCCTTCTAGTCGTCAACCCGGTGATAGTTCATCTGATGAAAATACTCTCACTTCTCCTGATATTCCTCCACCCGTTCCCCCGCATCGTGATTTATCGTCCAATTCTTTGCCAGCTAAAAAAGAAAAGCCTAAATTGCCAGTCAAGCCTCCAGTTGCTACAAAACCTGTTTCAACAACAACAAATGTAAATGTTAAAAATTTTGCATCTTCATGGCGTGATGGCTTAGCTTTTAATGCATTAATTCATAAACATCGCCCTGATTTAATTGATTATGATTCCCTACAAAAATCAAATGCAATTCATAATCTTCGAAATGCTTTTGATATTGCTGAACAACAACTTGGTTTACCAAAATTCTTAGATGCTGAAGATGTAAATGTTGAGAATCCAGATGATAAATCTATTATTACCTATGTTGTTACTTATTACCATTATTTCAATAAAATCAAGCAAGAAGAAATTCAAGGAAAACGTGTTGGAAAAGTTTTATCTGAAATGATGGAAAATGAAGCTTTAAAAGAAACATATGAAAGTTTATCAACAGATTTACTTGATTGGATTCGAAGAACAATTAAATCTTTACATGATCGAGAATTTGAAAATTCTCTTGCTGGAGTTCAACGCCAATTAACTGATTTTAATAATTATCGTACCCAAGATAAACCACCAAAGTTTAAAGAAAAAGGTGAATTAGAAGTTTTACTTTTTACACTTTTATCAAAAATGCGTGCAAATAATCAACGGCCATTCCGTCCAAGAGAAGGTCATACTGTAGCAGAGATTAATAAAGCATGGGAAGAACTTGAAAAAGCTGAACATTTGCGTGAAATGGCACTTAAAGAAGAATTGATTCGACAAGAAAAGCTTGAACAACTTGCTGAAAGATTTGGACGAAAAGCTGGAATGCGTGAAACATGGTTAACTGAAAATTATGGACTTGTTAGTCAAGAAAACTTTGGTGATGATCTTGGCTCTGTTGAAGCAGCGAAGAAGAAACATGAAGCAATTGAAACTGATATTTTTGCATATGAAGAACGTGTTGAAGCAGTTGTTGCAGTTGCTGATGAATTAAATAATGAAAGATATCATGGAATTGATCGAATTACTGAACGCAAAGAAAATGTCTTACAACTTTGGAATAAACTCATTGGAGCTTTAGAACTTCGTCGTGATCATTTGAAACATTGTCTTGGAGCTCAAAGAGTTTTCTATGATATTGATAGTGTTAAAGATCAATGTGATGAAGTTAAACAAAAACTTTTGAATGAAAATCTTGGTGATCATTTACAAGATGTTGATGACCTTCTTCAAAAGCATGATCTCCTTGAAAGTGATATCAATATTATCAATGATCAAATTCGCAACGTTAATTCTCAAGCTGAACCGTATCTCAGTGAAGATGGCCCAGAACATAATGGATATCTCCCTGTTGATCCCGCTAATCTTCGGGCAGGCCTTGATGAACTTGATCGCAGATATCAAGAGCTCCGAGATTTAGCTGCTGAAAAGAAAAGAAAACTTGAAGATAATAAACGAGTTCATCAATTCTTGTTTGACTACAATGAACTTCTTAATAACTTCCGTGATCAAGAACAAGTTTTGGCACTTACAGATATTGGCCGAGATATTACATCTGTAAATCGACTTCTTGCACAACATCGTAATGCTGAAAATAATCTTGCAAGTTTGGGCCGATCTTTGGATGAATTAGATGATCAACAAAAAATTCTTGTTGATGAAGGAGTACCAAATGCGGAACAACTTCCTGAAAAGATTGCTGAAGCTCGAGATTACTTTGATCGTCTTAATGCCCTTGCAGGAGCTCGCCGTAGAAAACTTGAAGGCGGAGTTGATTATTATCAATTCTTTACTGATGCTGATGAAGTTGATGCTCGACTTGTTGATACTCTTCGAGTTATTAGTTCTGAAGAAGTTGGACGTGATGAAAGTAGCACAGAAGCTCTTCTTCGTAAACATGATGGTGTTAACGAAGAACTTGTACACTTTGAAAAACAACTTGAAACTCTTCAAGCTACAATTGAACAACTCCCCGAAGAAGCTCGTGAACATCCAGATGTCCTCGAACGTTTATCCCAAACTGAAAGACGTAAACGTGAAGTTCAAAATCTTTCACAAATGCGCCGCCAACGTCTTATTGATGCTCTTAGTCTTTATAAGATGTTATCTGATGCTGATGCAGTTGAAAAATGGGTTGATGAAAAGGGAAAACTTCTTGATACTCTTATTCCAACCAATGATCTTGAAGAAGTTGAAATTATGAAACATCGATTTGAAACACTTGAAAAAGATTTAGCTGCTCAAGAAGCAAAAGTTAACCAAGTTAATGTCCTTGCTCGACAACTTTTGGACGTTGATCATCCAAATGCTGATGAAATTCTTCAACGACAAAATACTCTTAATGCTCGTTGGGCACAACTTAAAGATATGATTGATCAAAAGAGAGCTGAACTTGAACGGGCACATAGACTTGAAACATTCCGAATTGATTGTCAAGAAACTGTTACATGGATTGAAGATAAAACTCGTGTTCTTGAAGACTCTGATGATCTTACAAATGATCTTAGTGGAGTTATGAAACTTCAACGCCGTTTATCTATGATGGAACGAGATTTAACTGCCATTCAAGCAAAACTCGATTCACTTCAACACGAAGCAGAAAGAATTGAAAAAGACAAGCCACAACAAGCTGAAGCAATTCGACAAGATATTAAACGTATTCATCATGTATGGGACGTTCTTAATCGCAAAGTTCGTGAACATGAAGCAAAACTTGATGAAGCAGGTGATCTTCAACGATTTTTACGTGATTTGGATCATTTCCAAGCATGGCTTTCTGCAACTCAACGGCAAGTTGCCTCAGAAGATGAACCCCAATCTATGGCTGAAGCTGAACAACTATTACAACAACATTCAGCTATCCGTGAAGAAATTGACGGATATGAAGAAGATTACAATAAAATGCGTGCCATGGGAGATCGGGTTACCCAAGATCAAACTGATCCACAATATATGTTCCTTCGTCAACGTTTGGCTGGACTTGAGGAAGGATGGGAAGAGCTTTCAAGAATGTGGGAAAATCGTCAACATATGCTCAGTCAAGGCATGAACCTTCAAATGTTCCTTCGAGATGCAAAACAAGCAGAAGTTTTACTTGCACAACAAGAAAATCAACTTGCTACTGAACGTGTACCACATTCACTTGAAGAGGCGGAACTTTTGAAGAAACGTCATCAAGATTTGTTAATGACTATGGATGCCAACAATGAAAAGATTTATTCCGTTGTTCTCTTCGGCGATCAATTATGCAATGATGGACATTATGCAGCAGACAAAGTTCACAAAAAGGCTCGTAATATTGATGAAAGAAGAGTTGCAAATCGTGAAAAAGCAACTGCAATTTCACAAAAACTTGATGAAGCTTTACAACTTCAGAAATTCTTATCAGATTGTGAAGAACTTCGTGAATGGATTGAAGAAAAGATGATTCGAGCACAAGATGAAACTTATCGTGATGCTCGAACAATCACATCCAAATTTAACCGACATGAAGCATTCAAAAGCGAACTTCAATCCAATAAAGATCGACTTACACAACTTAGACATGCTGCTACAAAACTTACAAGTGATAAGCCAGATTTTGTTGAAGCTATCGATCCTCGACTTGATGAACTTGAAACTCAATGGGAACAACTTGAAAATACCACAGAAGAAAAGGGACAAAAACTTTTCGATGCAAATAGGAGAGAACTTTATGTACAATCAATTGCTGATATGAAAGATTATGCATCACAATTAGAACAACAAATTGGTGGTGAAGATCATCCACCATCGGATTTGACAACCGTAAATGTTGCAATGCAACGTCAGGCAATGATTGAAAAAGAAATGGTTAAAAAAGTTGAACAACTTGAACACCTTGAACATATGGAACCACAGCTTGAAGAAATGCATCCAGATGAGCTTGAAGATATTAAAGCACATAGATTAGCTGTTGCGGAACAATTGAAAAAACTACGTGCACCACTTGATCAACGTCGTTATGAACTGGAAAAAAAGAAAGCTGCATTCCAATTTATGCGGGATGTTGAAGATGAAAAACTATATGTTAATGAAAGGCTTCCAGCAGCCCAAGCTGAACAACTTGGAGATAATCTTGCTGATTGTAATAGACTTCAAAAGAATAATCAAACTCTTGCTGATGAAGTTGATAATCATCAAGGATGGATTAATGAAATCCGTAATAATGGCCAACAACTTATTGATGAAGGATATGAAAATGCTGAAACATTCCAACAAAAAATGCATGAACTTGATTCTGAATGGCAAAAGCTTAGAAACACAATTGCTGAACAAAAGGACCGACTTGCTGCTGCTGAACAAGCTCATCGCTATCTCTACGACTGCAATGAAGCTGAAGCATGGATGAGTGAACAAGAACTTTATATGATGCAAGATGATCGAGGAAAAGATGAATTCTCAACACAAAATCAAATTCGTAAGCATGAAATGTTACAACAAGCTATTGACAGATATGAAGATCAAATTATGGAACTTGCAAATCGAGCTCAAGCTTTTATTGATGATAATTCACCATTATCTGATAAGATTACCGTAAGACAAAAACAAATTGAAAAACTTTATGCTGGTTTAAAAGATTTAACCCGGCACCGTCGTGCACGATTAGATGAAACTCTTCACCTTTATTCATTACATCGAGAAATTGATGATTTGCTCCAATGGATTGCAGACAAAGAAGTTGTTGCAGGATCCCATGAAAATGGACAAGATTATGAACATGTTCAAATGTTACAAGAAAGATTTGCACAATTTGCACGTGATACAGAAGCCGTTGGCTCTGAACGAGTTGCAAATGCCAATAATGCATGTGATGGCTTAATCCGACATGGACATACTGATGCCCCAACAATTGCATTATGGAAAGACAGCCTTAATGAAGCATGGGAAAATCTTCTTGAACTTATTGATACTCGTTCACAAATGCTTGAAGCTTCAAGAAGAATGCATAAATTCTTCCATGACTGCAGAGATTGCCTCAGCAGAATTCTTGAAAAAACTCATGGAATGCCAGATGAACTTGGTCGAGATTCTTCAACTGTTGGTGCACTTCGCCGTAAACACGATAACTTCCTTAAAGATGTTGCAGCAATTGGTGCACAAGTTAAACAAATTGAAGAAGATGCCGCATATCTTAGAGATTCATATGCTGGCGATAAAGCATTAGAAATTGCAACTCGTGAACAAGAAGTCTTAAAGGCATGGAAACAATTGCAAGTAATGTGTGAAGGAAGAAAGACAAGATTACAAGATACCTCGGATCTTTTCAAATTTATGAATATGGTTCGTGATCTCCTTCTTTGGATGGATGAAGTTAAACGTGAAATGACAAGCCACGAAAGACCTAGAGATGTCTCTGGTGTTGAATTATTAATGAATAACCATCAAAGTCTTAAAGCCGAAATTGATACAAGAGAAGAAAATTTCCATGCATGTATTACATTAGGACGAAATCTTCTTGATGCAAAACATTATGCTTCACCCGAAATTGAAAAGAAACTTATCAAACTTACGACCGAAAGAGCCGAAATGATGCATAGATGGGAAGATCGATGGGAATATCTTCGACTTAGTAAGTTTAATCCTTTTTCAAAAATAAGTAATTTGTGTAATGTTACAACTTTTAGTCCTCGAAGTATATCAATTTGCTCGTGATGCAGCTGTTGCTGATGCATGGTTATCCGCGCAAGAGCCATATCTACATTCACGAAACTTTGGCCGAAATCTCGAAGAAGTTATTGCATTAATTAAAAAACACGAAGCTTTCGAAAAATCTGCTGCAGCACAAGAAGAACGCTTCTTAGCACTCGAAAAATTAACAAACTTTGAATTAAAAACTCGACATCGAAAACCACATGGTATTGGCGAACGAGATGGAATGAGTCCAACAAGGCCTTCAGGGCATTCAACAGTTCCTGGAAAATCGGGTGAAACTTCATTCCCAAGTAGTGAACCAGGTCGAAGTGGAGAAGGTTGGTTCTTGAAAATTTTTTAAAACATTGTAATAGTGCAAATTTCTCAAACACAATTTTTTTTGGTTACTGTATATTTTTTTTGGTTCTATCACTATTTTTTTTTCAAATTAAAAGAAATATTGCTTTCTTTTATTTCCTAACTTATTTTGATTTTAAAAAGTTGGTGGCACGTGTTGGTACTATTCATTTCAGGAGAACATCAAATTGCACGTGAACAAGAATTGGCTCTTGGAACTTCATATCTCTCTGAAGGTCCATCAACCGCTTCACCATCTTCACAAAAGCACTCCTCCACACTCGGTACACTTTTTTTTTATTTTTCTAAGTTTTTGATATATTAATATAATTCAGTTTGTTGTGTTTTACACCACTGTTTACCTTTCGTTTAATTTTTTCGGTTTTAAAGCATGTCTTTTAACGAAATATAGTTTTATCAAAACTTTTATTTCGTTGAAAGATACAAATTTTCACTAAAATTTTTATCCCACAAATTTTTATTATTTTTTGATTATTGTTTTTTTATGTTTTGTGGTTGAATTTTAGAACGTGAACATAGCCGTTTAACGGCATCTGAACCATCCGGATGGAGATTATCCCTTTCAAGATCAGCAAGATTTGATAGTCGTGATTTTATTGGTAATGTTCTTGTGTTTTGTTTTTTTGTTATATTTTGTTGTCCTAATTTTTGGATAGTCAATTTTTTGTTGTATTGAGTTTTTATTTGTTGTGAATAATTACTCTTTCCTACATTTTTGTGTCATGCTTTGTTGAAAAAACTAATTACGCAAATTTTTTTAGGAACTCAAGTTGGTGATGCATTTGAACGTGTTTTAATGCGAAAGCATACATATGATTCATTGGATCGAAAAGCTGCAAATAGGTAATTTATAGAATCTTCAAAAAAAAAGGTTAAAATAATTTACGTCCTTGGACATTTTGCCACAAGTGGCCCTCGCAAAACTGAAAAGATTTTAATTAGGGGCCACCAATAAAAAAATAAAGTTGTCGTTTTTATAACGATTTTTATAGGACGTTTTTTGAAACAGGGATGAGAAATGCGGCCGGCCAGCCGCGGCCAGGCC
>CABFKQ010023323.1:0-10001 GCA_901779485.1 Panagrolaimus sp. PS1579
AACGTTTTTAAGTTAGGCAAAACTTAAACCTTAACGTCTCTAACGAACACGTACTCTTCAGATACGCTGCTTTCAATTGGTTCAAAAGAAACGAAAGAATTTGGTTCAACTTCAACTTCTTCAAAACTTCAATACTCTAAATCTATTCGTTGTATTAGCGAACTGTGGTCTGCGATAATACCTAAGCGCTTTTACATCGGATAATTTAGCTCTGTTGTTAGTTCTTCAACTGCAACTTCAATTCAAAAATGACGACTCCAAAAACGACAGATCCTTCTGCATCAAATGCTTCGGGTGCTCCTGCTAATACTTCAACTACAAAAGCATATCCTACTCTTCCACCATTTGTACATGATCCATCAAAACCTTCAGGTGCTTCAACATGGCTGGAACGAGTTGAAATGAAACTCCAACTTTGTAATGGTCTTACAAAAAAGGAAAAGGTGACACTAGTTTGTTGTTCATTGGAGGAGGACGCCTTTGAAAGAATGTCACGTGCTCTTCTACCATCAAAGATTACAGCATATGATGACTGGGATGAATTTAAGAAAAGATTCATTGGACTTTATGATACTCAACGTTCTTTATTTGCTGATAGATATGCTGCCTTTAAACTTGTTTGGGATGGTCCAGCACATGAACCTATCCAAGAATTTGTTTCACGAATTCGACAAGCTGTTGCATTATTCAAGTGTGCTGAATTCGGGGAGAATGAACTTTCAACCATGCTGCTTTTAACATCAATGAAAGCTCCAGCATTGGAACCCCTTCGATCTCTTCTATTAAATTCGTTAATCAAAGATCCAAAAGCTGATCTTGGAGCGGTCACAACTTTATTGGATAATGCTCTGATGACTGAAAGGGATCAGAAACTACCTGAAGAACGACAACTTAACATCGTTAAGAAAATTCAACCTCAGCAACATCAAAAGAAAGGTGGATTTGGTGCTCATAGACGTCATCAACCTGCAAGTCCACCAACAACTTCTCCAAAACCACCGCCTACTCCATGTTATGCTTGTGGTGGTCCACATTGGAATCGTGATTGTCCATACAAGGATGCGAAATGTCATGAATGTGGATTAAAGGGCCATTTACCAAAAATGTGTCCCAAGAAAAGCAATGCTCCTCGTGGTGGTCGTATTCAATCATCGAATACTGGGAAAAAGCCATTCAAGAAATATGTTGGCACAGTTCGTGTATTACATCTTAATACTCCATCTGCTACTGTTACTCGAAAATATTTTGATGTATCAATCAATGGAAGAACAATCAAGCTTCAATGGGATACTGGATCGGATATGACAATCTTAACTCCTCGTGATTATCACCGTTGTGGCTCTCCAACACTTCTAACTTCTTCAGTTAAAGCTTGTTCAGTTAATAATGAAAGAATCAAGTTAGATGGATACTTTAGTACTATGGTGAAATGCAAGAATGTTTCAAAGCAAATGGATGTACATGTTGCTGAAATTCCTGGATCTCTTCTGGGATTGGATTTCTGTGATTCAATGGAGGTACAATTTACTCCAAATGCAACCGCAACTGTTGCTACAGTAACTGCTCCAACATCTAAAGTATCTGCTTCACCGAAAACATCTTCAACATCAATCAAAGATGTTTCTGCTCAATCACCAATTGCAACAGCAACAAGAAATGATGCTTCTCCAAAAGCTACAGTATCTGGTAGCCGAACATCATCTACACCAAAACCTTTGGTATACTGTAAATCTCCTGCAACGGTTACGGTATCGCATACACCAAAGGTATATCATCGTCCAACTTCAACAGCACTCATCAATGAAGTTATACAACATCTTCAAAGCAAATATGCTTCACTGTTTCAAGCTGGTCTTGGTCGATGTACAAAAGCATTCATACATCTTCAACTTAAACCAAATGCTAAAAAGATATTTGTTCCTGTTCGACGAATGAGTCAGCAAGGACTTGAAGTCGCAAAAGCTGAATTAGCTCGACTCGAACAACTTGGAGTAATGGAAAAACATGAAGGTGGAAACCTTGTTGGATGTACTCCTGGATCAATTGTAAAGAGAAAAGATGGCCGTCCTCGGTTTGTCGTGGATTATTCTACTGGATTAAATGATCAACTTGAAGAACCATCGTATCAATTACCAGTTCCACAAGATATCTTCGATCAATTCTCTGGTTGCAAATTCTTTACTCAACTTGATCTCTCAGATGCTTATCACCAAGTACCATTGGATGAACAATCACAAATGTTAACAATGGTTACAACTCCATTTGGTTATTACAAATTCAAAGTTGCCGCTATGGGACTTAAAACTTTGCCTGCTGAATTTCAACAGATTATGGATGAAATGTTGGCTGATTTACCATTTGCAAGGGCATATTTGGATGATATTGTTGTTTATTCTACAACTTTTGAAGAACATCAACAACATGTTGAAGCTGTACTACAAAGAATCCAAGAATGGGGATTCAGATTAAGTTTAAAGAAATGCAATTTCTTTCAAACGTCTATCCGATTTCTTGGTCGAGTAATCGATGCTTCCGGAGTCCTTCCTGATCCAGCAAAGATCGAAGCAATTCAAGCTATGGCATCTCCAACAAATGTATCTTCTCTTCGATCATTTTTGGGACTTGTTAACTACTATCAAAACTTTGTTTCAAGAATGCGAGATCTTCGAAAGCCATTGGATGATCTTCTAAAGAAAGATGCTGAATGGAATTGGAATGAGATTCATGACAAAGCTGTCACTGGTATCAAAGCTGCTCTCAATCATAAGTGTATGCTTACACATTTCGATCCTCGACTTCCTATTACTGTAGCAGCTGATGCATCTCAAAGTGGTATGGGTGGCGTTCTCTCTCATATTTATCCTGATAAATCTGAACGACCAATACAATTCTTCTCTCGTGCTTTGAATCCTGCTCAATCAAAGTATTCACAAACAGAAAAAGAAGCTTTGGCTCTCATCACTGCAATCAAAATCTTCCATAGATATTTGGAAGGCCGTCAATTCATCTTGTATACAGATCACAAAGCTCTTCTTTCAATCTTTGGTCCAAAATCAACCAAGCCTTCTTATGCTGTAAATCGACTTCATCGATGGGCTATCTTCTTGGTTGGGTATAACTTCGACATCCGTTATACAAATACAAAAGATTTTGGACAAGCTGACGCTTTATCAAGATTGATCTCAGATGCTCGACAAATCAAAGATGCTTTTGAAGAAGAAGAAGATTTGGATGAAACGTCTGCAACTCAAACAATGGTTAACTCAATCTCAAAGTTACCTGTAACTGCATCAGATATTGTTGAAGCTTATAAAGCTGATTCTTATGCTCAAGAGATTCTTGCTCAACTGCAATCTGATAAACCTCGTGATTCAAACATCAATCGTTTTTCAATTGTAAATGATGTTATTCAAATGCAAGAACGGGTCTACATTCCTACTGCACTTCGACCAGCTATCCTTGAACAGCTGCATGCAGGCCATAACGGAATATCCCGAACCAAAGCTCTTGCACGTCAACACTGCTATTGGCCTGGAATATCAAAAGATATTGAAAGAATGATTGCCAGCTGCTATGAATGTATTCAAGCTTCGAATACACCAATCAAAGCTACTTTAGCTTCATGGCCAATGTCTCTTCAACCTGGACAACGGGTACATCTTGATTTTGCTGGTCCACTTCATGGACATATGGTACTTATAATTGTTGATAGCTACTCTAAATGGATTGATGCTAAACCAATGAAGAATGCTACTGCATATGCAACTCTAAAGTTCCTTCTTCGATATGCCGCAGATAATGGAATGCCGCAATTACTGGTTTCGGATAATGGTACTCAATTTACCTCCAAGCAATTCCAACAATTTTGTAAAGAAAATGGCATCAAACATCGAACTTCGCCTGTTTATCACCCTCAATCAAACGGTCAAGCTGAAAAGATGGTACAAGTTTACAAAAACTTTATCAAGAAGAAAGCTTTGGAAGCTGGTAATAATGTGTTCGATATTGATCTTGCAACATCACAATTTTTGCTCTGTTATCGTACGACACCAAACACGGCTACACCTGGAAATTGTACGCCTGCTAAAGCTCATTTGGGTCGTGAACTTCGAACCATTTTGGATCAAATTCGTCCTGAAGTTATTGATGCATTATCTGAAAATGTTACTCAAAACGATTCATTCAATCGTCAGCATGGAGCTCGAAAAAGAAAGTTCATGGTCAAGGATACTGTATTTTATCGACTTAAAAATGGTACCTCGTGGATCGCTGCTACTGTAACCGCTCGGATTGGCAAACGTCTATATCTTCTTTCAAATTCAACAAATGGAAAAGATATTCGAGTCCATGCAAATCAAATAAAAACTCGTATTGTTGCTCCATCATCAAACAGCTCTTTGAAATTTCTTCAAGCTCCAAATGATTTTGATTATGGTGAAGATGCTGTTGATGATTATCACTCAATTATTCAAGGTTCATCAAGTCGTACATCTGAAAGTTCGTGTTCCTTCCATACTGCTGAAGAAATATCCTCAGATGACTCTACCGTAGCTGAACCTGTTCCAGAATCTCCTCCTGCTCCTCTGCGTCGTGGTCAAAGAACTCGTAAACAAACTCAACGTCTCAACATTAGCAAAGGAAATACGAAATCATACTGTTAAATCACTTAGGATTTATTATTTATTTTTCTTTCTGTTGTATTGTAATTTACTTTAAAGTTCAGTAACTTTAAAGCTAAGCGGGGAGGAGTGCGGTAACCCGCAGAAACACACTCTTTGTCTGTCTCTCTCTTTTCTTTCTATTGTATTATTTTGCTCTTAGCACGACTTTGCTCGGCTTCCTTTCTTTCCTCCAAAGTCGATGGAATCTTTATCGTCGTTGCTTTAGAGTCTTGTTCGTTATCTCGTTGTTGTTGTTTAATAATATATTTATTCTTTAATAAATACTCTTCGTTATACTTGGGATATAACAAAAACTATCATTTATTGTTTAAACATATATAAAAAAAATATCTTATGTTTTAGTGACAGACCATTTCGCAGTGTCTCATCCGAATTCTATTATTTTGGATATGATGATAGTGCAAAAGTTAAAACCCGATTGATTGTAAAAGAAAGAGATCAAAAGAATGTCCGGGAGTATGATGTTGAAGAAGATGGAACAAACTATTATTGCATTGGATGTTTGAAGAAATCTCAAACAAAAAAATATGCATACTTTGATGACAATCGTTTCCTTCTTGTCTCTACATCCCATGACTGTTCCCCAATTCCTGTTGTGGAATCAGAATTCGATCAAGAAATGAAAATGACAATGTTTTTACAAGCTCAAAGTGAACCCCGTGCATCAATGTCTCATTATACTTCATCTGCAATGGGAAATCTTCCGATCTCTTATACAAATACCCAACCTTCAGACATTATACCTACAACTTTAATAAAACCTTCTCAACCTCCACCCGAAGTTACCCTCGATGGAGCAACACGTGATATGAACAAGTTCTCTGCTGCATTATTAGATATGTCAACTTCTTCATCCCCTGAATACATTCCAGAAACAAGTCCATCAACTTCTGCTCCTTTAACGTAAGAATTTATGACGCATTTATTTAGCCCTTCTTTTCATTTTTTTCGTTTGATGAAAGCTTTATTTTACAAACTTAATAGTTCTTTCCCCTAATTCCAAATATGTTATTTCACAAAGCTTTTCTTTGCAAGCAAAAAAATGTTTGACAAATTTGTAACTCACAGTGATAAAAAATAATCTCACCAATGACAAATTCACTAGCTTTTTTGACAATGAAAAGATGTAAGTTTCTAAAAAAACTGATCTTTTTCTGGATAAAAGAAAATTCTAGCAATTCTTATCTCGGGAAAAACAAAGTTTTGGCAGTAATTTCCGTTTTTTATTTGACAAAAAAAAATAAGCGGAGGTGAGAGTCCCACATCCGCTTAGTGACATTGACAGTGGGACGGGATTTGGGATTGTCCAGTAAAATCCCAAATTTTGGCCCCCCCCTCTCCGTCACGTTTTTTCCTTTTATCTTTTGACGCACATCAACGCCGCGTCACATTTATCTCTTACCCCCCTCCCCCAAAATGCGTGACGTCAGTCTGGACGATCCCTTTCTGGACAAAAATATTGCAGACAGTGCATACCTAAAAAAGAAAAAAAAACTTTTGGCAACGCATCACTCAAAAAAAAACTTCTTTTCTCTCTTTGCTTCCCCCAAATTTGCAAATGCCATAGTCAGTTCTCTTGATTTTATATTTATTAATTTTTTTGTTTTATTCATAGTCGATAGTATCATCAGCGCGCGACAATATTTTTCTCGATATTTTAATTTGTCTTCATCTGTACGTGTAATAATTCCTTTTTAGTCCTCTTAACTGTCCTGCTAGTAATCCTCTATTGTCAAATAACGTGGTATCATCGATGGAAGATACACATCTACTTCAAACTCCACCATTGTCACATGATGTACCGTCAGAAATTACCAATGAAGTTGCTTCCATGAGTGATGTACAAGGTTATAATACTGCTGAAACTCCTCTTGAAATTCATCATATGCAAAAAAGTGATAAAGAAAGAAAATGTGCTGAAACACCTGATTCTGTTTATGGTCATTATCTTTTTAATGGATTTGCAGGAGCTGATCAAAAATCTGAAAATCCTGATAGGTATTATACAATTTTAAACCTATCTTCAATGTATGATTACTAAACATTTAACTTTTTAGAAGTGCATTTGATACTGCTGCAACACCAGGAAGCTCAACAACTTTGAATGACACTTTAACTGTTGATGTTTCATGCACTACACCATCTAAAGAGTAAATCGATCATTGCTTATATCTTACTCTTTACTAAATTATTTACATTTTCAGCGACAATATTGCAATTCCACCGGGAGGATATGAATATGGTTATAGTTGGAGAACTGGGACTGCAAATAAACGAGTTATTGTCTTTGAACCGAATGACAGAACCAAAGTCAAGCAATACGCGGGAAATGGTTCATATTTTTGGTTTTGTATTGACTGTTTTCGAATTAAGAAAAGAAAGTTCAAGGCATATTTTGAAGGAGATACATTTATGGCAGCAAAAACTCATTTTTGTGAACCAATTTTATATGATGTAGCCAAGCATCAACAACAAGAAATTATTGAAAAATTTGGATTAGATAAAGCTAAATCCACCCCAGCTTCTGTAGATGTTGTTCAAAGTATAACAGAAATGGGACAAGAATCGGATAATGAAAGTCAGGAACCTTCAAGAACATCGAAGCGAGTTCGAATTGCTAAAGATCGTGGTAGTCCAGAAATTGTAACAGAAGAACCAACTTATTCTTTACCGTAAGCATCATGATGTTGTTTTATATTTAAATAACATTTTGATATTTTAGGGATTATGGTTATTTGAATAGCCTTGAAAAGCGTCAAGTTAAACCACAAGATTATGAATATGGTGTTGGATTTAAGAATCAACCAAATGGAAGAATTATTGTTTTTGAAGAAAATGATCGATCTCTTTGTCGTGAATATTCAAAAGATCATCGTAATACATGGTATTGCTGTTATTGTTTACGTTCAAATAAAAAACTTTATGCTTATATGAGAGCTGATATTTTTTGTGTTCCACCTGAGCATAGCTGTAAACCTAAATCTTATACTACAGTTATGCAAGATCAACAAGAAATTCGTGATCGTCATGCTGTTGCAAATCCAAATCAAAGTTTACTTTCACCAGGAATCACTTTGTCAAATGTTGTACCTGTTAAACCTGGTGTTTCTAGTACATTACCTTCTCCCCGAACTCCAATTTCAAATGATAGATCACCTCGAACAAGATCAATCAGAAGTCAATCATCTTCTATGTCTTCAAGGCCACCTCCACCACCAAATGTTCTTCCAATTGCTTCTATTCAAGTTCCTGTAAAGCCAGTAACTGAAAATCAAGTTCGACAACGACAAAGAACTGTAACACCGAAAACTGTTATTTCTCAAACACCAAAATCTACTTTTATTCCTGTATTTTCTAATAATTCTCAGCCAACTACACAAGGAACATCATTAAAATATCGTGAAGTTGATGCAACAGATTATCAATATGGTTATAATGAACATGGTGATGTACAAAAACGTTTAATTGTATTTGAAGAAGATCGAAGATTCTGTAGAGAATATAACAAATCAGAAACTGATCGATGGAAGTGTATTAATTGTAAATATGGAGTTGCAAGAAAAGATGATGATAAATTTGTTATTACTCTTAAACATGAATGTAATCCAATTTCTGTTAGAAAATCATCTCAACTTCAATCAGAATACAAATCCAAAGCTATTGCCCAAGGAAAATTAAATGGTGATGGTGGTCGAGGGTCTGTTGCATCAATGAGTAGTAAACATGCTGCTGAAGATGGAAGTGAAACTGCTTCTCGATCATCAATTGATTTTAATTTACGAGAAAAACGTCCAAGGTAACATTATTATGCGTTTATCCCCTTTAATAATGAACTTGTTTTAGCTCGACATCTGCTTTTGCAATAAATTCATCACTTCGGGAAGTTCCAAATGATGAGTGGGAATATGGATTTGATACTGCAGGTGAAAAAGAAAAGCGAATTATTGTTTTTGAACCAAATACAAATCATGTATATGCTCGTGAATTTCGAAATGATAATGCAGATACACGGTTTGTGCATTTAAAATTTAAATGTGTTTTTTAATTAACGATTTTTAGATGCCTTGGGTGTGCTAAAGATCGTCGAGTTCATGCAAGATGGAATGATAACAAGTTATTTGTTCCTTACGATGATGCTCATATCTGTGAACCAAGACTTTATGAAGATATTCAAAGGAAGCAAGAGAAAATTGAATTTGGAAGAACGACTGGAAGAAATGCAGATCGAAATTTACGAAGTAAACGAGCACGAATTACAGAAGAGTATGTTTTTTGTGTCATTTTTATGACATATATATGTCATAACTTTTTTCAGAGATACTGATACTTCAAATAGTCCAATTGCTGGTGATTATGATGACAGCTATTCTGAACCTCCTGAACCAAAAAAATCTCGTATAATCAAAAATGATAATAGAAATGTCCAACAACGTTTTTCGGCTCCAAAAGTGTAAGTCAATTTGAGTTTTATGCTTTTTCTGATTACTGTAGCTTTTAGTTATGGATCATCAAATACTTCAACAACAGTTAGTTATTACAATCCATCTGCTTTTGCCATTGCTCAATGTTGTAAAGAATTAAATATTAAATATACTCCTGAAGCTTACACATTTTGGAGCAATATTGATTTTAATCATATTTCACCTTCTTCTCGTCCTACAAAAACTTTTCCAACAAAAGAATCGATGTATCATGGATTTTCATGCTTTTCACTTTATTTGACTGGAAATGAATCAAATACAATTTTAATTCGTGAAATGATTAATCGATTTGTTTACAATAATTTTAAAACTTTGGGTAAGATTTTATATTGTCATTTGCATTGTTACAGTAATATTACTTTTTAGGTGATTGCATGGGACACGATTTTTCACAATTGAGCCATGAAACTCCATTAATTCGTGATACTTTGTGGTCATTTTCTTTAACAGAAGTTCATCTTGAATGTATATCTCGATGGTTTGATTGTCGAATTGGTATTTATGGTAATGGTGAATGGAAAAGATATGGTAACTGGGATATTGAAGATTGTGATGCTCTTACTTTTCTCGTTGAATTCAAAAATGGCAAATATAATCCAATTTTATCTTTGTCTGCTTAATTGTATTTTGATTTATATGTTTTTGTTGTTGAATTTTATGTTTTATCCATTATTTATAAATATTTTGCTTTGTCAATTCTTTGAAATTTGGTCGATGACGACAATGACAGTTATATACGGAACACTTGAGAAAAAGCAAACATTGTTCAACAAGTTTTTTAAAAATATGAAGAAGTTACGCGATATTAATTCTAATGTTAAAACGAATTTAGCTCATG